>JAVJIF010003106.1:0-285198 GCA_038442645.1 Agave tequilana | reverse complement strand
CGTGGCTCAAAGGATGTATATGTATAACAATAATTTGGATAAAATAGACATATACATGAAGCTAAACATAAAAACACATGAAAACATGGAAAGCTAAATTTTTATTAAAACAAATTTGTACTTCAAGGTATATGTATGATTTGTCAACACAAAAAGTATACATACATATCCCTAAACACAATTGAGTCCATATATATATAGATTTGCATGAAAGGCAAATGACTCAGGGTATACATGTATATCTTAAAGTGTAAAGCCCCGATCCCGGCGATACGGGGACGTCACTGCAACGTATATACGTAAGTCCGAATTACCTTCCCGTATATACGCTAAGCATCAGTACAGACAAGAATCAGAGTACGAAGCAAATGGTGCATTATACATTCCAACACATATCCAATTACAGATTATCACCAGAGTGATTACAATATTACATGAATATCATATCACTAATATGCGCAAATGCGGGAATACAAGCAGATGTACAAGAGTAAAACAGCATAAAGGTACTCACGAGTTTAAAAAAGAGAAACTCGAGAGACTCACAGGGGGCCTGGAAGGATGTGGCTCAGGTCGGTCGGCTGAAGATCCACGCTACTGCTGCGTTACTCTGAACACACGCTCCTAGCTCCAGGACCTGGACGTGAGAATCCAGGGGAGTCAAATAATACTCCCAGGCGAGTGTAGAAGCAAAACCAAGTGGTGAAGCAGGGTGAGCACAATAATGCATATATCAAGTAGGAAATACTCAGGAGGCAGATAATAGAGCAGGTATGAATAGACATGGCATGAGAATCATAAAACAGGAAATCCGAATAAAACCAATCCGAGCTACCAGGTAGTTATAACATAATACTCATAAAACAGGAAATCCGATATAAAGTCCCGAAGAATCAAATACGGTAAGGCACATCACAGATTCATAGCCGTTTAAGTTGCAGGCTTTGGTATGCGTCCCATTCCGCATACCTCTACTTACACTTAAAGAGCCGGTTATTATGACACTTTATTATTACTCGTCTTGCCCATATATCTCGGTATGTGTCTCGGTGTACGGCCAACTCACATACATCCATATATAAGCAAGTCGAGGTTGTTATTGGAAACAGCGGTTGTATCAACGAACTATGTTTACAGTGGGTCCCGTGCATACCCGGACCACGGCCCAGGATTGTTCCGTTGCTTGAAGACGGAACCTGCCGCAAGGCTAAACAGGAGGGACTTATGTATGCCCTTGTCATGACAGTAAACAGGAAAGGGAGAAAGCACTCCCCTCGGTCCCCTGGAGTACCACAGGTAAGACCGGATATATAGTGCACAACCTAATGCCACTGTAAACACGAACACATATCGATATCCGCATGTTTCCCCCGACCCAATACAAGTTGGTCCATTTTAAGATTCAATAGTTTAATTATCACTTTACGGGAAAACAGGAAATAGACATGATCAGGAATCAGGAGTACATAAGTATAACATAGTCAGTCACTGCATGTAAAGCAGGAAAACAAGTCACTGATCATGATACAGGATAATAAGTCAAGTTCCCGTAAGAATGATAATCACAAGTCAAGTATATCATGCTGGGTGTAAAGTGATAGCATGACAGGATGATGATAATTAACAAGCAACCAAGCATATAAGAGATTGATAATAGTCTGGGTAAGTCAGGTCATACCAAGAGGGTCTAGCCAATAGTAGTATGTCAGGTGGTCAGGTGGTATACACTAGATGGTCAGGTGATATACATGTGTTAAAAGGAAGCATGCAACTAACAAGTCTGAAGTAGTAGTAGGGCAAGTGTAAACATAACAGTAATCCAAAGTCCAACGACCACGAAGGGTCGGCCACGCATGGTATAAGCAATAAAAGACATAGCACATGAAATAAAATACATGAAAGCTAAAGCGAGAACATGCGCATAATCAATGAAATAAGAAGTAAGAGGGTAGCGAGTGAGAACACTCGCCTGAGTCACCAATATACCGAAATATCCGAAATCCACGGAAGCTTGGGATGCGCCACAACCTGTGATATAAATATGTAGAGTGAAGATGAGAGAGAGAAAGAATGGAGATGATGTGTCTAAAGACAAGTCAAGTAATACCTATAGGTGATGTAAGTCTAGAGGGTAAGGTTCATGTTCAAGAAAGGAATCAACTAAGGTGGCTAGGCAAAGTTAGTCGACTAGGATGGAAGAGTAGTCGACTAATAGTGGAGTTAGTCGACTAACAGTCTGGTATAGTCGACTAGAACTGGTTTCCAGAGAGTTGGGTTTGGTTTCAGGGAATAGTTAGTCGACTAGGTTAGGAGGGGTAGTCGACTAATAATGATCTTAAGTCGACTAACAGATACTTAAGTCGACTAAGTCTGTGATACAGAAAGTTGGGGTTTCTGTCTCAGGATAAATTAGTCGACTAGGGAAGAATGGGTAGTCGACTAATAGTCTATAGTCGACTAATAATATAGTCAAGTCGACTAGGGCCGAGAGTTAAGGTTTCTGGTTTCAAGCAAGGTTAGTCGACTAGGGTCAAGAGTGTAGTCGACTAAGGGTCTCTAGTCGACTAGGAAAATAGGTAAGTCGACTAATACTGTGTTTCCAGAAAAGGTTAAGTTTTCAGCTAAGGGTTTCTAGTCGACTAGGTTCTAGGTCAAGTCGACTAATCGTCTGGAAACAGCAAACAGAACAGATTTCTAGGGTTTGTGTTTGATGGCTAAAATATGATTTTGATGGCATAATTGAACATGATATGTGAACTTAAGCATGCTAAGAAATAACCAAGTCTTGGTGATTGGAATTACTCACCAAAAGGCACCAAGTGATGGAGGTTGATGATGAAAGGAAAGGTGGAGTCTTTTGGTGTTGTTGACCTTGTGGTGGTGGTTTCCATGGTGATGAAGGAAGAAGAAGATGAAGCTAGGTTGGAGAAGTGGTGGTGGTTGCCTGGTGGAGATGAAGGAGGTGGAGGTGGTGAAAGCTAGGGTTTGGCTTTTGGTAAAGAGAAATGAAAGAAAGGGATTGAAATGAAAAGGAAATGTATATATGGGATTTGGATTTTGTAAAGGTGTTGCAATTAAATGGAAGGGGAGGGCTTAATTGCAAAGTGGGGGTGAGGTGAGTGTCCCTCTCTTGGCCACTTGGCCGGCCATGGGATGAGGAGAGAGAAATGCATTTAATGGGGTAGGTGGGAGTTGGTGGAATAAGAAAAGAATTTGGAATTTTGGAAAATAGGAAAAGTGTGTGGTGGAAGTTAAAGGAAAGGAAAGAAAGAAAATAGGAAATGGGAAAGAAAATGGAAAAGGAAGAAATTCTCTTGGAATAGAAAATGAAAACAATGGAAGTGGCGGCTTCCCGGATTCAGTTGCGGATGCGGAAACCTTTCGGGAAAAATACCGGAATCGTCCGAAATTCAAGTATCTCAGAACGACCCGAAATAATTACCAAAAATCAATAATAATATATAAAGACCGATAGTGAAATCCGTTTGAAGAAATACTTTATAGTTTTGAAACTAAAAACCCGGAACCAGTTATCTACCGACTCCGATGGAATTTTCATAAAATCATAAAATCCTCAGAAAAAGCATGTAGGTAAGAAATGTGATTCTAAGAAATAAGTCTAAAGAACCATCATGAAATTCCAAGCCGTTTGTAAAATAAAATCCGGGAATCGGTCAGCGGTACTGGCCGACACCGGTTTTGGAGAAATTCCTTTTAATCCAAGATAATTCCAGAAAATCATCTAAAATCTAAAATATTGGAAAATAATCTTTGGAACTGAAATCGGTCAAATCTAAACACCGGAAAGGCCAAATCGGTAATATACTAGGATCGGGTCCTTCGGTTCAGACTAGGGCTGACTCCGTGTCCACGAATCCAAATCCAAAACAAAAAACAATCATATAAGGAATTCGTAATGCAGAATAAATACAGGAAACAAATCGAAAAAAAATACGACCGAAAATCTGAATACGCAACTAAGTACGTATTCCGGAACGGGGTATTACAATCCACCCACCTTACAAAAATTGCGTCCTCGCAATTTCGTTAAGGGGCAAATTGAATACAAAGGGGACAAAGGCTGGAATTATACTAATTAAGATATGAAGCACTATAGGTAGGGCTCTCAAGTCAACTGAATAATAATCATACTCTGCATTTCCGGCTGATGATGTCGTGGCTGTGTAATAAATCTTTAGAATAATGCTGAATAATACTGATGATGTCGTGGCTGTGAAATAAATGAATACTGATGATGTCGTGGCTGTGTAATAAAGAAAACCCCGAAAATCCTGAGCATAATAAAGAAGACCGATAATTAAGAATCCGACTGCTGTCCTCTGAAAGATAGCCAGATCAAGATCGATCTGGAGAATACCAAGCTTCATAGAATTGGCCGAAGAGATCACATAATAGCTTCATCTGAACCAGCCACTACCTCTCTAGTCTAGTCATATCTTAAAATAGTATAAGGCTTCATAAAACCAAAACATAAAACCAAAACAGGGAAAGGATAGGAGTGATTAGGAATCAAGGGAAAGATATTCAAGGAGGGATTAGAAATCAAAGGAAAGATAGCCAAGAAATAGATAACTCTGCACTTGCAGTTGGAATGTATAACCAAGACTCATGTATTCCAGTTGCAATCTCTTTACCATTGATTTGCCTTCTGGACGTACTGAGGAGGTTAGAGCCTAAGCTCTGATACCAACCTGTAACGCCCCGATCCCGGCGATACGGGGACGTCACTGCAACGTATATACGTAAGTCCGAATTACCTTCCCGTATATACGCTAAGCATCAGTACAGACAAGAATCAGAGTACGGAAGCAAAATGGTGCATTATACATTCCAACACATATCCAATTACAGAATTATCACCAGAGTGATTACAATATTACATGAATATCATATCACTAATATGCGCAAATGCGGGAATACAAGTAGATGTACAAGAGTAAAACAGCATAAAGGTACTCACGAGTTTAAAAAGAGAAACTCGAGAGACTCACAGGGGGCCTGGAAGGATGTGGCTCAGGTCGGTCGGCTGGAGATCCACGCTACTGCTGCGTTACTCTGAACACACGCTCCTAGCTCTAGGACCTGGACGTGAAAATCCAGGGGAGTCAAATAATACTCCCCAGGCGAGTGTAGAAGCAAAACCAAGTGGTGAAGCAGGGTGAGCACAATAATGCATATATCAAGTAGGAAATACTCAGGAGGCAGATAAGATAGAGCAGGTATGATAGACATGGCATGAGAATCATAAAACAGGAAATCCGAATAAAACCAATCCGAGCTACCAGGTAGTTATAACATAATACTCATAAAACAGGAAATCCGATATAAAGTCCCGAAGAATCAAATACGGTAAGGCACATCACAGATTCATAGCCGTTTAAGTTGCAGGCTTTGGTATGCGTCCCATTCCGCATACCTCTACTTACAACTTAAAGAGCCGGTTATTATGACACTTTATTATTACTCGTCTTGCCCATATATCTCGGTATGTGTCTCGGTGTACGGCCAACTCACATACATCCATATATAAGCAAGTCGAGGTTGTTATTGGAAACAGCGGTTGTATCAACGAACTATGTTTACAGTGGGTCCCGTGCATACCCGGGACCACGGCCCAGGATTGTTCCGTTGCTTGAAGACGGAACCTGCCGCAAGGCTAAACAGGAGGGACTTATGTATGCCCTTGTCATGACAGTAAACAGGAAAGGGAGAAAGCACTCCCCTCGGTCCCCTGGAGTACCACAGGTAAGACCGGATATATAGTGCACAACCTAATGCCACTGTAAACACGAACACATATCGATATCCGCATGTTTCCCCCGACCCAATACAAGTTGGTCCATTTTAAGATTCAATAGTTTAATTATCACTTTACGGGAAAAACAGGAAATAGACATGATCAGGAATCAGGAGTACATAAGTATAACATAGTCAGGTCACTGCATGTAAAGCAGGAAAACAAGTCACTGATCATGATACAGGATAATAAGTCAAGTTCCCGTAAGAATGATAATCACAAGTCAGTATATCATGCTGGGTGTAAAGTGATAGCATGACAGGATGATGATAATTAACAAGCAACCAAGCATATAAGAGATTGATAATAGTCTGGGTAAGTCAGGTCATACCAAGAGGGTCTAGCCAAATAGTAGTATGTCAGGTGGTCAGGTGGTATACACTAGATGGTCAGGTGATATACATGTGTTAAAAGGAAGCATGCAACTAACAAGTCTGAAGTAGTAGTAGGGCAAGTGTAAACATAACAGTAATCCAAAGTCCAACGACCACGAAGGGTCGGCCACGCATGGTATAAGCAATAAAAGACATAGCACATGAAATAAAATACATGAAAGCTAAAGCGAGAACATGCGCATATCTGTGATGTATTATTATTGTAATATTCATCACCTCTGGTGATAACTCTGTGATTGTATATATATGTGTTGGAATGTATAATGCACCATTCGCTTCCGTACTCTGATTCTTGTCTGTACTGATGCTTAGCGTATATACGGGAGGGTAGTTCTGACCTACGTATATACGTTGCAGTGACGACCCCGTATCGCCGGGATCGGGGCGTTACATAAAGTTTGGCAAAATAGACATATACATGAAATGAAAACACATGATCATAAAATAAATTCAAACTGGGAATACAAGTTTAAAATGTATGGATCATCAAAACTAGACTATACTAGCACATCTAATGGGTTCAAATAAGCATTCAAGCTCAAACATATATAGATTTATTTGTGGCCCACTATATGCACAAATATATACCTAGTCTTAATGAAACTAACATTTAAACATATATTCAAATCATGAAGCATAAAACAAGATATAAATAAACATGAAAATCATAAACATAATTATTATGTAAATTCACATGTTATTAGAGCTATGATAAACATGATAGCTTAAATAAAGGTGAGAACACCAAAATATAGTCCATATTAAACATGGGTGTCTCAAAAGGCTATACATGCATGTCAAGGATCTAATAATCATGGCATTTTCATAATAATCTAAAAACAATAAATCATGCTACAAATGATAAACATAGGAAGCATGCAAACATAAATAAGGAGTTAGAGATTTGATACCAAAACCAATGAAGGCACCTCTCTAGTACTCCAAACCAAGGTGGTCATCTCCACCAAAACTTCCCTTGAAAGTGATGCATCCAAATAATCTCCTTTAAGCACGGAACGCATCCACTCCAAGGTACCGCTACTCTCACGTCATGTGAGAGCCCACACCTACATCATAAATAGGAGGGGTGGTCTTTGGTACCCATTGTCTTTTGGGTCCATGAGGGTTAGTACCTTCTCTAACCCAAACAAATTTAGTTGCTAAATTTGAAGTATGTAATCTATCAAAGCAAAATTTAGCAAGGTGGCCCATACGTCCACAATGTGTACAAGTGTACACATGAGCATACATGGTGTGATGGTGTCCGTGAGGAGCATGAGTATGCCGTGTATGATGTGCATGAAAAGATAAAACTTGCTTCTTTGAAACAAGGATTCCAACCGTGTATGGCTCTTGGCACAATGGCTCAAGGTGGAGCCCAAACAATCTACTCTCTTCTTTAGTAAACAAATGTCATCATTAATCCTAGAAGAAGAGGTACATGCAATAGGTAGACTAGATGAAGAAGCTACATTAGCATGGCAAATATGAAAATCAATTTTTATGTTGCAAAACAATGTTTTTCTCTAAACAAACATTTAAATCATTTGAAAGAGAAATTATTTTATTTTTCAAAGCAACATTCTCCTTTAAAATAAAATCAACTTTTGAAGACAAATTTTCATTTTTCTTCAAAAGTGTTTCACACTCATTTTTAGATTTTAAAAATTATTTTCTTTAAGTGCAAGATCAAGTTGAGATTTTAATGAATCCCTTTCATTTGAAATCTCCTCTTTCTCTTGCAAAACAATATCAAGTCTAGCAATCAAATTTTTATTTTCATTATTAATGTCTAGACTTTTCATTTTCAAAACTTTATATTTTTCTATTAGTTTCTCACAAACAATAGATAGTTCTTCATTTAAAGTGTTGGGGTCAACATGCTCATCACAAGAAGAATTAGAATCAAAACTATCTAGTTAAGTTTTCGATTGTACCTCAAGGGAGTCATTCCCTTGGACCATGAAGCATTGAGATTCGGATTGTTCGACAGCTTCAATTGTTTTATTTCGCCTGAAGTGTCCAGCAAGTCCCCCAGCGTGTAATTCTCATACCAGAAATTCTCTCAATGAGGTACGAGGGATACACAACAGACAAGAGCGAAATAAATATCCGTATTGCAGAAGAAAACCATCAATCTCATGAGTCAAACTATCCCTTAAGACTGTATATATTTTCAAAATCAGGACAAGACTCATAAGTGTCTTTGATCTTCTCGAAACCAACCACTTCCGTACTCATGACAGAAAGTAAAGCGCGACGACGGCTAAGGGCATCAGCGACCTATTTTCCACCCGGCCTTATGCTTGAGGACGTAGGTGTAATCTTGAAGGAATTCTACCCACCTACCATGCCTCGAATTCAACTTCTTTTGAGAGTTGAGATACTTAAGGGCTTCATGGTCTGAATAAATGACGAATTCTTGCAGTAACAAGTAATGGCGCCAATAACGCAGAGCTTGCACTACCGCATAGAACTCCTTATCGTAGGTAGAGTACCGTTGCTTAGCATCATTTAACTTTTCGCTAAAATAGGCAACGGGATGCTTTTCTTGACTCAAAACACCACCTATCCCAACGCCTGAGGCATCACAAGTAATTTCAAAAACTTTCGTGAAATCTGGGAGCCTCATAACGGCAGCTTCTGTCATTCTCTCTTTGATTTTCCGAAACGCCTTGGCAGCAGCTCTAGTCCATTCGAAGTCCTCCCTTTTTAAGCAATCAGTAATCGGGGCCATGATCGTACTAAAGTTTCGAATAAAACGTCTGTAGAAAGTGGCTAACCCATGAAAACTCCTCACTTCTCGAATACTGCATGGTTCTGGCCATTCCACGATAGCTTTAATTTTATCGGGATCTGCGGAGATACCTTGTGAAGAAACAACCACTCCTAGGAAAATGACTTGGTCGGTAAGAAAGGTACATTTCTTAGGGTTGGCATATAAACTTTCCTTTCTCAAAACTACACAGACTTGCGTGAAGTGGTCCAAATGTTGCTCCTTTGATTTGCTATAAATGTGGATGTCATCAAAATATACGACTACGAACTTTCCGATAAAGGGTCGCAATACTTGTGTCATCACTCTCATAAAAGTGCTTGGAGCATTAGACAAGCCGAAAGGCATGACCATCCACTCATACAGCCCATCCTTCGTTTTAAAGGCTGTTTCCCATTCATCTCCCGAGCGAATACGAATTTGGTGATAACCACTCTTCAAATCTATTTTTGAAAGATAGTAGCACATGTCATCATGTCAAGCATATCATCCAATCTGGGGATTGGAAAACGATATTTTATCGTTATTTTATTGATAGCACGGCTATCCACACACATACGTCATGTCCCATCTTTCTTCGGCGTTAACAGTGCAGGGACCGCGCAAGGGCTCAAACTTTCTCGTATGAACCCTCTGCTCAACAACTCTTCAACTTGCCTCTATAATTCAGCATGTTCCATTGGGTTCATTCGATAGTGCGACAAGTTAGGTAGAGTGGCTCCCGGAACTAGATCAATGGCATGTTGAATGTCCCGCATTGGTGGCAATTGAACAGGGAGGTCGTTAGGAAATACATCAGCAAACTTTGTGATAATAGGGGCCACTTCAGGAAGAATCGTTTCATGAGATTCTTTCGCTACTTCCCGAGCAAGCAAAACGATGACTTGTGCCCCACTAATCACTTCTTGTTCAATTTCTTTAGGGCTGATTAAGTTGAGATTCTTCTCTTTTCTCGTGTCTTCTGGCTTTTTCTCTTGTTTGGATCTGGGTTGACTCGGAATTAGTTTGATCCGTTGCCTTTCATAGCTGAAAATACAAGTGTTGGACTTTCCCCACAAAGTCACGTCCATATCAAATAACCAAGGTCGACCAAGAATCACATGTCATGCATCCATAGTTATTACATCACACCAAATTTTGTCCTTATAGGTGGCAAATTACACGGGTACAAGACATCGTTCGTTCACCTCTATTGATGCTGTGTTAATCCAGGTAACTTTGTATGGGTTAGGATGAGGGACCGTCTTCAATCCTATCTTTGAAATCAAACTAGATGACACAGCATTTATACAGCTTTCACTATCGACAATGATTTTGCAATTTTTTTCACCAATCTTTATCCATGTGTGGAAGATTGAGGTTCTACGCCAGTCAACCATATCTTTAGGTTGAGCGAGGGTACATCGAACGACAGCAACATGCCTGATAGAACTAATAACTTCCTCTTGTTCCAAGTCATTCTCAGAATCACTGCTCACATTTCCTACGAATACAACTTCCTTTTGAGGTTCGTCCTGCACCTCATCTGATTGATCATCCAGAAAGAGGGTTCTGGATTTGCTTGGGCAGAATTTTTCTACGTGCCCATATCCTTGACACTTAAAACATTGGGTGCGGGGGTTGGTTCGTGGCACGCCCTCAACTGGGCCTTTACCCTTGAGATCTCCCGTTGGGACCGAACTGTTAGGATTAGGTTTGAGCTGGGACTGCCCAGAGGTAGCCCTAGTGCTATGGTTCTTATAATCTGAACCTCGTTGATAGTAAGATCCTCGAGACGATCTAAGTCCCGAACTATCTGATAGGCGTGTTCTAAATCACTAACACCCCTTGCAAAGAGTTCCCTACGGAGATCATCGCGAAGGCCAGACCTGAACCTAGAGAGGGTTACCGTTGGGGATTCATCAACGAACTCGCTGCACCGGGTCAAGAACTCATCAAATTTCTCAATGTATTCCGTAGCAGAGCGAGTCCCTTGTGTTAGCCTGCTCCATTTGTCTAAAAGTTAATCCTGAAAAGTAATAGGGAGATATTTCTGGCTTAACTTAGCCTTCATCTCATCCCAAATCCGGATCGGTTCTTGCCTCCTGAGTGCTATCAGTCTTTCAACATTAGACCAATATTGTCCCGCTTGTCCTACCAGTTTCATGGCAGCGAAACGGACTCGCCGCTCTTGGGACATCTCGTACCACTTGAAATAACGCTCTAGACTCATTACCCAATCAAGGTAATATTGTGAGTCTAAGCGGCCATCAAAATTCGATACGTCCACTTTAATGTTTTTCAAGTACCGTTCATCCTCATCGTATCGATTATAATTCCTGTTTATTCTCTCCTCTCGACGATTATTAAGTTGACGCTCTTCATTACGAGAGTCATGATGACGTTCCAATTCCAATCTATCCATTCTCTGACCTAAAGCGTTCATTTGGGCCTTAATCTCCTCAAGAGTTTTGAGAATTCAAGAGTCATGTAATCTGTTGGTGAGGTGATACCAGACGAAGAAGCATTGGGATCATGTTTGTATTGGGTTCAACTCGGTAGTAGACTTTCCACTACGAGTACGCATGCACAGTTATTTTTTTTTTTTTTTTTTTAATATGAATGCAACCTATTAATTTCTATATGCCACTAACAAACTCTAATGCAATCGTGCAGGATGATGCAGAAAATGCGGAGGATCAGCAACGATTCAGTAAAGTAAAGCGCACAATAAGGCGAATGAATCTGCTAGCAAGCTCAAGAGTGTAAAATAGAGACTGTGTTGTAAAAAGAACTTGCAATTAGACCTCAATATTTTGTAAAATATTAATTCTATGCAACTGTAGATATCCACTATGTACTTAGCAGTCCCTAAATTAATATAAAGATGTCGTAAATAAACAGCAAAGCAGATACACTCGCTCACTATATGTGGATGGTAGCTAATTGATGAAAGTATGATGACAGAATCAAAGTGGTATCAAAATTTTAGTGTGAGAAAAGTTATACCTGTAATCTGCGTACTTGGGCAATCGAAAAGAGTCCAAATCAAGCTTACTGAAATCACCCAAATCAATCCAATCAGAGAATCAATCCAATCAGAGCTGTGTGTTGATCATCCTTCCCTGTGTTGTTGCTTTTCGAAGGCAATGGAGGAGCTCTCGGGTGATGAAGGCAGGAGAAGAGACCTTGATTGGATTCGAAGCCCTCGTGATGGATCGGGTTTACCGGAAGGCCGTCGAGGAGATCCCGGCCTAGGAGTTGAAATCCTAAAGAAATACAGGGTTGATGGAGCTCGATTTGAAGATCGGATGTTGCCCAAGGCGTCGACGTTGGCTCGCACGGGCGCGTGGTAGTGATCGGGCGTCGGAGCTACCAAAATGATGGGATTGCTTGATGGTGGCGCGTGGAAGGAGCCAGAGAGCATACCTTGAGAAGGATGAGCTAGGGAGTGCGCCGTGATTGACGTTGAATATGAAGTGGAAGATCCTCCAGTTGTGCTCTTGGAAGGAGATCTGGGGTGGTTGTTGTCGCAGGGGTGTGGATCTCGTGGTGATCGGCGGCGGCAGCTGATCTAGGTCGACGGCGGGCACGTTGACGAGAGTGGTGGCCGTCGGTCATCAATGAGGAAGAGAAGTGGGTTTCGTTGTTTTACTTTGATCGACGGAGTCGAGATGTCTCGTGGTGAGATCGGTAGCAGCGCCCGATCGGAGTCGATGACGGCGCGTGGACGATGGTGGTGAGCGCCTGTCGTCAATGAAGAGGAGAAGGGGATTTTGTTTAAGAGGGAATTTTGTTTGAGAGGGGATTTTGGATCTAATTTGAGAGAAGGGAACGAGGTGGCGGCGGGCTTGAGGAACAGGGAGAGAAAAATTGATGGGTTTTGTTTAGTTTTTTTTTTTTTTATTGCGGCGCTCAGAAGAGGAGAAGAGAAAATTAGGGTTTTAATTTTGGGAGGGGAATTTTGTTGTGGATTTTCTTTTGTGTTTTGAAAGAATTCAGGAATTGAGCTCTGATACCAAAATGATGGGGAACCGGGCGGGATTCTCTCCCTAGGGTTTCTCACCCAAAGTACACAGGCTACAAAGCTTTAAAAGCAATTTTCATTCATTCTAAAACTATCAATAACAATACCAGTCTTGGCCTTAAATAGGCCTACATCAACAGAAAGATCTCATTTCAACCGATATGGGACTAAAAGAAAACTGCCAAATAAATAAAAATTACAATAAAAGGGAAAAATAGCTAAATTGAATTTCCCAGCCCTAATCGAACCAAACTGAAAGTGTGCGACGACGCCTCCTGGTGTAGAATCGCAATCCTGGAGAGATGTCCCCATCAATATGGTTACATTGTTGAAGCATAGACGTTTCAAACTATTATTTAGGAAGATAGAAAGAGCTCAGATTAGGGAGAAAGGAGACAAATCTGTTGTTATTTCTCTAGCCATGAGTTTCAGTCTTATATATAGGAGTATATTGTTGTGCGCAGCGGGGTCGGAAGAAAAAAACACAACCACCCTTGAGGAATCCGCCCTCCTGGCGGAGACTCGATGCAGCCGGAGAAACAACCAACGCAACAGGGACAGCAATCAACGCACAAATTTAACGAGGTTCGACCAACGTGCCTACGTCCTCGGGGTAAGGGAGAGAGAGAATTTATTGATTCAACAATCAATACAACTAATACAAGAGGGAACTTGAAGAATTCTTGGAGATATTTCTTGGGGATACAATACATGAGGCCTCTAGCCTCTATTTATAGCCACAGAGTCCCTGAATTTATGGAAACCCAGGTTGGATTCAATCCCATCCAGAAAAGGAATTCAAATCCTAAAAGGAAAGTCTAGCCGCGCCTGTCGGTCGACCGGCCGGTCGACCGGCCCATGGTACGGTCGACCGTCCCGTCGACCGCGCCTACCCGAGAGCAGAGCCACTTCAGTCGGTCGACCGGGGCTGGTCGACCGCTCCTTCCTGTGCACGCCCGTGCACGCCGGTCGACTGGGCCGGTCGACCGGCCTCCTCCACCGGTCGACCGAGAGGTCGACCGGGAGCACCTCTGGCCTGCTCCATGCGCCGTTTCTCGCTCCTTTGTCGTCCGATCTGTGCTACCTTCTTCCATCTCCTCTATCTCCTCTCTCCCACAATTCTCCACCTCGGTGAAGATTTCTAAATCTGAGCCGATCTCCAACGAACTCCAGTCTATCACTTGGCGAAATCGACACACGATCTTGGCGAAATCGACACACAATCTCGGCTTGCGCGCTCCGGACGAAATCGACACACGATCTCGGCGAAATCGACACACGATCTCGGCTTGAAATCTGTAGCTCAGCTATCCACTGGAATGCACCACACATGTCTTCCCTATACTTCACCTTAGGAGAACTTTCATACATGCCGAACACCGAACGTGGCTCCTACTCCGCAACTTCACGACCTCATGAAGAACTCATCATGAGCCAACACTGACTCTCCAACTGACTAGCTCTATCTAGTCTACCTGTCTTCAGCTGACGGTCCAACCAAGTCTGAGTAAGCACACCGAACACCATTATCGGCTTCAACAACTGGATGCACACCACTCCTTATGCAAGCTCAACATCTTCTCACCAGAAAATCAATCTGTTCATCGAGATCACAACACCTCACCTCTACGTGAAGTCCAACTCTTCACCTCTACGTGAAGTCCAATCAGCTTCTCAAGAACTCAAACAGCTTCATACGGTTTGCATCACCAAATGACTGCGCCTTTACGGCTGCCTACGTACCTTGCCCAAGGGATCAAGCCAACCGTAGTTCATTGAAATGAGCTTCATCAAGCTAAAGCACTTGTACCTGAATCTGCAGCGGCGAACCTGTCTGTCTGAATCATATGAACCTCCTCATGACCATCATGGAGAACAACGGCCTTCAACTTGAGCTTGTCGTGATCACAAGCTTGAGATTCATGCTTTTTTATCCACAAGCGTGATTTTACCTTGGTTCCAATAGCTGCAAACAACTCGACATCCTCGACAATGTCTTCAATCTGTTCAGCATCAACCCTGGCTACATGATCTCCACCCGGTGTCACATCCGGTGAAGTCTTCTCTGATGCCGAACCAACTGGAGATGGTGGAGTAGCATCAACCTCCACCCGCTGCGATACTTCCTTGGTCTCCGTCCTCTCCACCTGCTGAGAGACGGTAGACTTCAACACTGAAGTCTCATCAAATGTGACATGCCTACTCAACACGATCTTCTTGTTTTCGGGGTCCCACAACCTGTAGCCATTCCTTTTGACACCCAGAAACACAAACCTCTTTGCTCGCCGATTCACTTTGCCATTCTTGGCACTGAAGTAGGTCGGACTTCTAAATCACGCAGCAAACCATGATCTTGAGTAGCTTTCCCAGACCAAATTTCTAATGGAGTTTTACCTCCTATCGCAGTCGATCTATTCATGAGATGGCTAGCATACACAATCGCCTCAGCCCAAAACGATTTGTTTAATCCTGCATTAGACAACAACCACCGAACCTTCTCCAGCAAGGAACAGTTTACTTCCTTAGCCAACCCATTTATACCTTTTGTGAAGTGAGTAAAAATACCATTGTTCTGGCCAAATCGTAGGAATTGGTACATGTCTCTTTCAACATTATCAAACTGTAGCTCCTTAATCTTCCTACCTATCTGCTTCTCCATTCTTCCTCTCCACTTCACCAACATATCTAGGGCTTCACTCCTTTGTCTCATGGGATATATCCAACAATGCCTAGATAAACTATCAACAAAAGAGACAAAGTACCTGTGACCTCCAAGCGATGCGGTCTTAGCAGGTCCCCAAACGTTTACGTGAACACAATCAAGAAGACCTTCTGAGTGCTGAATTTCACCTTCTTCTTGTCCAGAACGCTGTGTTCACCTTCCAAGTTGCAGGTAGCAGCACCTTCCATTGATCCCTTCTTTGCAGGAGCTCGCAAAGACCTTTCACCTCCATGTCCGACCTTTACCTACCAGACCTTCTTGCAACCATCATCTGAAGAACTAGAAGTCTCCACATGACCTGTAACCGTACTACCCTTCAAGTAGTAGAGATTGTCCCGGCGGACGCCCTTCATCATCACCATCGAGCCTTTGATCATCTTGAGAACGCCATCTCGAACAGATATCACCAGACCCAATGCTTCCAAAGCACCAACAAAGATAAGATTTCTTTTGAGTTGAGGTACATACCTCACCTCCTTCAATTCTCGTACTATCCCATCATCCATCTTGATACGGACTGTACCCATCCCCTCTATATTACAGGATGGTCATCGCCCATGACCGTGTAACATCCATCTAGCTTCTCAAAACTAGAAAACCAGGCCCTATTCGGGCACACATGATAGGTGGCTCCGCTATCCAAGATCCACTCAGCATTATCTGAGTTACAAACAGTAAGGGTAGTAACAGAGAGAGAGAATACCGATGAGTCCGAGTCTGATCCATCTGCCTGTGAGGTACTGCCTTGAGTACTGACCACCTTTGCAAGATTTGTCTCAGTCTTAGACTCCACCTTCTTACCTTTGGCCTTCGGGCATTCAGTTTTCCAGTGTCCTAGTTACTTGCACAAGGCACACTGATTCTTCTTCAGATTTCTGAAGCCTGATCTGGACTTTGATCTCCCCGATAGTCTCTTCCCTTCCTATTGGAACTTCTGCCTCTTACCTCCAATGCCTCTGCTGTTGTGCTTCCCGAAGAAGACAGTCGGTCCTGTCTCCTTGTTTCATAACTCACAAGTGCAGCAGACACCTCATCATAGTTAAGGGATTGTCTTCCATTTAGAAAAGTAAGAGTAAAGGCCTCATACTCTTCCCTAGGAAGAGAGTTCAAAAGAATTACCGCCTTATCCTCTTCACTAGTCTCTACATCCACATTAACTAGATCTGTAAGAAGCTTCGCGTAGCGGTTTAGTGTTCGTTGACGGAGCATCCTCTTTGTATCTGAAACCCATAGAGCTTACTCTTCAACTGCAATCGCGATTCTATGCTCTTCGTCAGATACTTCCTTTCCAGGATCTCCCACAGCTGCCTCACAGATGTCTCATGTAACACCTGATACTTGATGTCTTGTGTCAGACAAGACCTGATCAAGCCACACGCCGAACGGTTCATTTTGTCCCAATCTTCTTCCGTCGTTGATGCGCGCTTCTTCTCCAACCGTAGAGTGTCTTCGAGGTTTGATGCCATCAGCGCATACATAACCTCACACCTCCACATACCAAAGTTGTTCGTCCCGTTGAACTTCACCACATCAATCCTTGGATGTGGATTCATGGATCTCACCGATGTACTTTCTCCAATCATCTTCTCAACTGATTCCTCAAACTAATGTGGAAACAAACGGAGTTAGATAAAACAAACTAGATAAAGACAGGATCTTTACCTCCACGCGAAACCCTCGAAGAGTTTCCGAAGCAATCTACTCCACCAAATTGATTCCTCGAGCACTTTACACGCTGTTTTGAGATCGACACACGATCCCACAAACAGTTCCAACGCTGATCCGAGATCGACTCACGATCTCTGCCAATCAGCAACAGATGCCCTTGAATCAACAGATGATCCCACGACGAACCTGGGATGCTCTGATACCACTTGTTGTGCGCAGCGGGGTCGGAAGAAAAAACATAACAACCACCCTTGAGGAATCCGCCCTCCTGGCGGAGACTCGATGCAGCCGGAGAAACAACCAACGCAACAGGGACAACAACCAACAGAGAAAAGCAATCAACGCACAAATTTAACGAGGTTCGGCCAACGTGCCTACGTCCTCGGGGCAAGGGAGGGAGAGATATTATTGATTCAACAATCAATACAACTAATACAAGAGGGAACTTGAAGAATTCTTGGAGATATTTCTGGGGATACAATACATGAGGCCTCTAGCCTCTATTTATAGCCACAGAGTCCATGAATTTATGGAAACCAGGTTGGATTCAATCCCATCCAGAAAAGAAATTCGAATCCTAAAAGGAAAGTCCAGCCGCGCCTGTCGGTCGACCGGCCGGTCGACCGACCCATGCCACGGTCGACCGGCCCGGTCGACCGCGCCTACCCGAGAGCAGAGCCACTTCAGTCGGTCGACCGGGGCCGGTCGACCGCTCCTTCCTGTGCACGCCCGTGCACGCCGGTCGACCGCGCCTACCCGAGAGCAGAGCCACTTCAGTCGGTCGACCGGGGCCGGTCGACCGCTCCTTCCTGTGCACGCCCGTGCACGCCGGTCGACCGCGCCTACCCGAGAGCAGAGCCACTTCAGTCGGTCGACCGGGGCCGGTCGACCGCTCCTTCCTGTGCACGCCCGTGCACGCCGGTCGACCGGCCTCCTCCACGCTCGACCGGGAGGTCGACCGGGAGCACCTCTGGCCTGCTCCATGCGCCGTTTCTCGCTCCTTTGTCGTCCGATCTCTGTGCTACCTTCTTCCATCTCCTCTCTCCCACATATATCTTATGTGGAGAAATAGGGGTAATGAAGTAGGAATAACATTGTTGAAAGTTATTCCAATTTAATCTCATCAGTTCAGTAGAACTGCCATTTATTTATCTTGTAAATAAAACACGTGTAAAACCTATTAACAAACTCAGTTCTCTGCATGCGGTATGAACGTGCAATACAGAACAAAATTGTATGTCTAAAAAGCAAATGTTTTTTTTTTTCAAATTAATTTTATTAGAGTCTCGAATACTAACCAAAACTCTTTAAGTTGTGGTGAAGGTTGAGAGTGTTATATTATATTCAACACGCTCATGTGCAGGTCGAGTGCTCCTTTTTATGGGTCGAAACTTGGGTTTTTTGTGTAGCGGTATTTTCTTTCATTTTTTTAAAATCTACTTTTAAATACGCGTCCAATGGGAGTTGAACCTGAGTTACTCTTATATCATATTAAAGTTCTTGCCACTACACCAAAACTTTTAATTTGTGCTAGGGAGTTGAGTGTATTATGTTAATATTCTAACATATTTTAAAAAGGAAAATCATGACTTTAAACTTTATATGGTACACATGCAAAATTAATATTTTTGGAGGGGAAAAAACAAAAAACACATCGAATTTGGAAAACTTATATGTTCAAATAGTAGAGAGAGAGAGAGAGAGATGACTACATTTTTAGAGTGCCTAAAAACAAAGAATCTAGCTAATTTGAGTTTTTCTTGCCTATACATCAAGGTATAAAATGGACAAATAGATGGGCGAAAAAGGCATGTCTTTTATATCAATGCTTCGGAGTACACAAGTTCTTGATTCAAACCTTTGATCATGATCTTAGCTAAAATTATATGTCTGTTATCACAAAAAGATAGAATTTCACTTCCTTGAGTGATTGACGTGACAAGTTACAAGATATTGCCGGTATAAGGTACTATTGACAAGTTCCATAATTATTGCCGATATAAGGTGTTAGATGATAGTATTTTTGTATGAAGGCAGAAGTTGTAGCATATTGAATTTAAATCTCATACAAGATACACTGGAATGGTGAAAATTGAAGGTGGGTTTTCGTGTGTCTTCTTTTTATGCCTATAGTACACGATGCACTGTGCTCAGGCTGGAGATTCGTCTACAACATTACAACACATTAGTGATTACTTGTACACTTTCTGTTGAGTTAAATAACTTTATTCTTGATGCAAGTCACATATCTTGGCTCTCATGAACAATTGTTAAGGAAATTGACATGCATGCTTATTTGCTGTTAAACTTATAAATGCAACATTACCACTATCGATTCTATCACACAAAAAATCAAAGTAATTCAATATTCTGACGCATGCATCTTCTGTTTCACAGTCAACATATGAAGAAAGTCGATTGGGTGATGTTGAAGTTGGCGACAGAAAGAAATGGCTAAAAAGGGAATGGACTGTAATTTGCTGACGGGTACTTCCAGGTTCTGTTCTGTTTGTTAATTCCATTATCTCTGCTTTGATGCAATTTTTCCGGGAGTTACGGCACGCCTTATGTGAAGCACTGCAGTCCGCATGGTAGAGGGCACGCCCATTGTAAAGGAGCACCACTGTCAAATTTCTCGAGAGCCAAACATTAGCTTCACAGGGGCCTATTGCGCCAGTGGGGTGGGCAGGCCCATTGCGCCTTTGCACCATTGGGGGATCTGCATCGTCGACGAACATCACCCACACACACGACTAAGTTCGGGGCCACTTGAAGTACTCGGGGCTCCATCCCAAAAGACTAGCCTGTTAGGTGAAGTTGCCCAAATCCTTAAACCCAAGACCATCCCCCACGTCTAGCCGATGTGGGACTATTTGTTCGACCCAAATCCCACAGGACCTTCATCGTAATTATTTGCTTTGAGATTTACTAAAAGTTAGGGCCTGCGGTTAAGAACTTGAGATACTGAAAATTGTTTCTGGATTTAACCGAAACATATATTGTATTGCAGGGGGGCAAAGCCAGCTACTGTTGATGCCGGTTCTGTTGTGAATGTGCCGTTGTTTGTGGACATTGGTGATGAGATACTGGTCGACACGAGAACTGGACAGTACATGAAAAAAGCATAACAATTTCTTCCTTTGACAGTTATAACCATCGTCTGATCTTATTCTGTATCATTTTGGTTCTCTTACCCCATCGAACAATTCTCTGTCAATTTTGTTGGATTCACGCAACTGCACTCTCAACAAGCCGAAAGGCGCCTTTGTACTCGTCCTGAAATTGCGAGGTTTTTAGGTTTCCTGTACATTTTCTCTCTGTTTGCCTGCCATGAAGAAATGTCAGTTTCTTTGATTTTTCTGGCTGTGAGATTTGTCAGAAACAAGCAAAGCTCAAATGTTTTATGTGAGAGAGAAGGGAAGAAAATAACATGGATCAACATTGACAAGGAAAAAAAAGAAAATTGCTTTGAGATTTACTATATTTGTTTCATCAGCATCATTTCCATACAAGTCCAATTTCAAGCCCTGTAAGATTTGCTAAATGCCTTCAAAATCCAAGGTTCACCTGGCCAGGCCGGTTCGGTTCGGTCCGGTTCAGTCTCTGTTGTTAAACGCCAGCTTGAACCATCTCCTCAGGGCCCTCGACGCCCTCCGCCTCCAAGATTCCCTCTCTCTCGAGGCCGTAGCCGGCACCGGCTGTTTTTGCGCGGGGCCAGACCGGGCGATGAACCGAGCCGGGCTCGGTTCAGAGAAACTTCGCCTGAGAATGGCCCGGTTCAGCTGGATCTCGATGGTGAGCCGCTCGAACTCGTCCAGTAGAGTGCTGTGACGATGGCCGCAGCACACATCAAGGCTTGGTCTCCTGCATTCTTCCCCTTGTTCCATTGCGCGCATCTCTTCAGTGCTTGTGGAAAATTGTGACGAGGCTTTTGGCTTTTATGCCATGTATTTGGTGAGGGATTGACGTGCGGGGGAGGCCAAGCATCAGATTCAGGGCCCGGGATTATGAGTGAAGATTAAGTGTTTAATTGAATTTATGGTGCATTGGCTGTAAATAGCTTTGGTCCTGTGGTTCACCTCGGGTGATTTGAATATCTTGGCTAATAAAATATTGTCGTGTTTGATATAGAAAATTGATTCACATGAATATAACATTTTATTTTATTTTTTCCTCTCAAAGTAAAATTGTAATTTGAGAATAATGACGGGCACAACAGTATCAACGAGGATAACAGAATGATGAGAATAATGGGGTAACAATGATAGTGGTAGCAATAGCGATGATGGTAGTAATGATGACAGTGACAATGATGGTACCAGTAATGATGATGGCATTGTGACAGTTGGGGTTGTAATATCGGCGGTCGTGAAATTTAGAAAATGTCTTTCTTGTGATGACAACAATGAGAATTGGAAGTTTTCATCACCAAAATAGTAACGCATTTAAAATTTACACTATGATATATTTACTTCAAAACATATTTTAGATTGAAAAAAAAATACTGTTTTCTTAAAAAACCATCAAATAGTAACACTTAAATAAAAATGAGGAAACAGTAATACTTAATATTGTAGTAATGCCAATTTCAAATAAGTATTCAAAATTAAAAATAGAGTTACTTCCGAAAATTTCCAAATAAAGAAATGAATAGACAAGCAGTTTGTAAGTCATTTTCCAGTGGGATTCGGCGTTCATTCTCTCTCTCTCTCTCCGTCGGTTGGGAGAAGTAAGATCCTCTCTCTTCTATTCTCTTGCCCGCGACTCTCTGAATTCTTGATTTATCTCTCTGTCGATCTTGATTCGTTCCCCAAATAGAACTCTAACCCTAACTCCTCTCAATTCCCTAAACCCTAATTCAAGCGGATCTCAGAGTTTTCAATCGCTGCTGTTGGCCTCTCCCCTTTCAATTCCCAAATTGCCGACGGAATCGACCTTTCTCCATCAAAAGGTTAGGTTTTCAGAGACCTAATTCAGTGTTTATTTCTCGATAATGTATAAAAATAGGATTTTGTTAGTGGTATTCTTAGTTCTGGGGGTAATAATAAGTGCATCTGAAGCCTCCACTCGAATTCTAATGGCCAACGAGAAACCGAGCTCAGAAAAGGTAAAGAAATCGCCTCTTCGTCCTCTATTTTTGCAATTGAATTGAGGTTTTGTTGGTAATATAATTCAGAAAGTTTGAAGCCTTTGGGAATTTCCAGGTTTCTCCATCTGCGGTTCCCAATTCTCCACCAGCTAATAAAGAATTGAATCCAAATCAGCTGCCAAAGCCCGTAGGATCTCTACCTGATCCCAATAAACCGAAGATCCACCAAACCCAAAAACAGTAGATGTTAACAAAAAGGATGAGGCTGCTACTAAAAAGGAGGAGGATAAGAAAGAAACAAAAGATCATCAGAATGACAGAGAGCAGGATGAAGAGAACAAGGGAAAAATGCAAAAACCAAACCCAAAAGATGATACTAAAAAGAATGAGGATGTTACTAAAAAGGATGAGAATAAGAAAGAAACAAAAGGTCCTCAGAATGGTAAAAAGGATGATGAAGAGAACAAGGGGGAAAACAACGACAAGAAGAAAGAAAACAAAGACATTTCGAAGAGTGAAGATAAAAATGGGAAAAATTATGACAAGCAGAAAGCAGGCAATGGTCCTTCTAAGAGTGCGGAGACTGCGAAAAAGGATGAGGAGCTGAAAGAAGGTGATGTTCCTTCGAAGGGTCCGGACGGTAGGAAAAATGATGACGTGAAGCCAGAAAACGAAGGGCCTAATGGACGGGAAAGTCATGTTGGTGAATCTCAGTTGGAGAAATGTGAAGGTTCATTGGAGAGATGTCAGGAGCAGGATTTGGTTGCTTGTCTTCAGCGTTCTGGAATTGGTAACTAGGCCTTCTTACTATGCAATTAGATTCTCTCTTTTTCATTTATGTCATTTATGTTTTGTTGATGAAATATTTTCTGAACTTATAGTTGATTGTTTTCACTTATTGAGCTTCTTTTTTCTTAAGATAACTGATATGGTTTAATTGGCTTTACCACTCATGTTAGTAGGCGATACAAATTTACTAAGCATATTTTCATCTGCATAATGCAATATACATTTTATATGGAATATGAAGAACTGGTACTTGTCGTAGTTATCGTAATATGTAAGAGTTTTATGATCAAATACCAAATCACGACAAATACTTCTTTTTATCCATAATGTATGATTCATTACTTTTGTTCGTTGTTTCAAACTTTCAATGGTTGGTGTCATGTGCTGTCCTTGACCATAAAAGAATGGTATCTCATTTGTGAGGAGGTTGAAAGTCTGTAATTGCTTCAATATAGCATATGCTTTCTACCAAAATCATGAAGATGATTGACCAGAAATTCAATTCAGAAGGGAAATTCCACAATTATGAAAGTTACATGACATCTTCAATACATAATATAAAACATTAAGTCATATTTCTGATGTGTTATGTAGTTCTAGAGCTTTCAATGGGTATGCTAATATAAAATCTTTCAATCCTAAAAGATAGTTATTTGATAAGCTAGGAGAACTGGTATCGAGCTTTGCTATAAAATATAGCATGTTCAGCGTGTGTCTATCTTTGATTGTTAGATACATTTTGGATTTAATTTTATTAAGTGAATCCATGACACAACATAAATCTTTAGACTTTCTTTTGTATGATGAGCGAGTAGGCAACTATCGAAGTCTCTGTGGATGATGCTTGTGTATGGTTCTCTAAGTCATCGTGTTTCTTTTTCTTTCTCATATTGAGTTGCTTAGATGTTTTCCGTTGACTGCAATTTTGAGTTTGACACTTCTTTCCTATCTTCCATATTTCTATACTAGTGTTTTTATGCTCCTTAATTTCCTCTAGTTGATGCAAGTGTATTTACAAGAAAATAATCGACAAGTCTGTCTGTTTAGCCACCTCCGTTTTCTTGGATCTAATAAGAGACAATTGGTAATGTGTTGCTGGCATTATTATCCTTAAGGAGATATTTCTGAGGTGTCTCCTGTCATAGAAAATTGATCTTTAGATCAACTTTAATATATTCAAAGATGTGTCTATATTTTGATTCTTGTTTTGCTGATTGTATTTGTCTATTTGAATTCCGTGTCAGATGGTTAGAGTTTTTAAATTGTGCGATTGTTCATTTCATTCCTTTTTATTTAACTTTTGACTTCTTAAAAGTGCAGGGATTCGTTTGAGGAAATAGGGATGGTATTTGTAAATACATAATAATCTTGAATGTAGCAACCAACCTTTATCCTCTGATTTTCTGGAAGCATGGGTTGAAATATTACCGATACTGAAACCTATCTGCCATATTGTATGGGAATATAACCTACCCGATACAATATTTGGTATTAAAAATCCGAATCAGCTGAATAGGTAAGATATCGTTGATATTTTCATAGTACAACAAATATCGGATTTGTATTGGATCATTTCGGCTGTACAAAGGTGAATGTGCCAATACAGAGCATGAAAAAGAAAAAAGTGAATGAAAAAGAAGAGAAGAAGGAATAAGATGATTCTCTTTGCCTCACAAAGAAAGAGAGGAAAGAAAAGAAGAGACAGAAACTGAAAAAATCAACTCAAATCTAGTTTGTTAGATGGGTCAAAGCTTTTCCTCAGCAATTGGATGCAGTCGAAGCTCGTGGAGGTTGTGAGAGGTCTCTAGAGGTCATGGAAGTTTGTTGAAGAGGAGAAAGTGTGATCGTCACAGATCGTAACAGAGGGGGAGAGGGAGGTGATCATTGCAGATAAGAGGAGCGGGGCTGCAGTTGTGGGGGGGGGTTGTGGGGGGGGGTGGGGGGGGGGGGGGGGAGGTCTGTCTCCTTTACTTATTTATTTATTTATTTATTTTTTGGTTTGAGATCTAATTGAGTTAGGGCCCTAGGGATTATGTATAGATGAGTTATTGGGATTTGGCTTTAAGTTATATAACAATGCAAACCCAACACAACCCAATAACCCATTTCTATATATCATTTAACTTAACAATTCTTTTTAGGACAAATATAATAAATTTGTTATTTAGTTAATAGTTTAACTTCAATCAACTGCTTTGCAAAATTATGTCAAAAAGTTAATTGATTATTCCTAAGGGGATGTCAAAATTCTAATTACCTTAACATTTATGAAACATTTTTAATTATTTTTTAAAAGGATTTTTTGGTCGTGGCCGATATCATCGAGACGAAATGGCTGATTCTGATATCAAAACTTGTCGGCCGATGTCAATACCAAGATTTCAACCATGTCTAGAAGGGACAAAAGAAATATCTTTTTTTTTGCTTTAAAATTTTATATGAAGATGGATCAGAGGTAATATAGTAATTCCTATATCGCAACGACACAATTAGGTCTTTGATATCTATATTATTGTCAAATTCTGAATTATGCTCAATTATTTCACTGTCACAGTAAAGCTCAAAAGCCTCGGACATTGTGCATGTATCATCTTTCCTCATCCTTTAAAAAGAAAGTTTTAAAGTGATACTAATTTTGGAATTTTAGAGTCTGATACCTTGTGATTTGTCTACCATTCTCATCTATTATTTGTACCTACTTTTTTCTTCCTAGTTATATAACAAGAGAAGTAAATTGGATAACTTACATTTTCTAGTGTGGACACTTGTCAATAGTGTTAAATTCATCAATCACCAGAAGTAGGATTTGATATACACTTTTTCTTATCCTCTTCTTTTTTGGGAAGGTAGAGTTCATGGCATACTTCGTTTATCTGCATGTATGTAGATGCATGATATGCATCCTTTATCATTGCAGAGCCAAAATCACTGTGAAAGCTAAGCGGAGCTATGACATTTAGGGCCTGTTTGTTTCGTTGCAAAACGTCGCAAGTCGTAAGTCGTAAATGAGAATGGAAAAAATGAACTGTAGCAGAGAAAATATATTGTGTTTTACGGTGTTTGTTGATAAAGTGAAGTGTAAATGGAAAAGTATATTGTGTTTTACGGTGTTTGGTTGATAAAGTGAAAGTGTAAATGATAAAGTATATTGTGTTTTATGGTGTTTGGTTGGTAATGTAAAAGTGTAAGTGGAAAAGTTGACCACAAAATTAACTGTAGCAGTAATTTAAATATTATAAATACTATTAAATTAAATCTACTATACAAATTAAATTGTATTAATAAATTTGAGATAAAAAATTAATAATCTTAATATTTTATTTATAACAATAATATTAATAAAATATTGGTAAATTAGTAAAATATTACTACAATATTAACTAAATAAGTAATTATAAAATTTTAAGAAAATCTAAAGAAACTGAATAAAATTTTAAGGATACTAATAAAACATAAATATTAAAAAAATCTTAAGAAAATTAATAAAATATAGTTATAATATTATAATATTATAAAATACTTAAGATTATTATAATATTAAATTTTATGATAATAATATCGTAATATTATAAAAATATAAAATTAACAAAGTAAAATAATTTATAAATTTAATAATGAAATATTATTATGATATTATTATAATGAATTATTACAATATTAACATAATAAAATATTAATATAATTTTAAAGTATATTACAATATTAATAAAGTAATTATTTATATTAAGAAATAAATAAATTAAATATATAATAATTTTATATTAAAACACATTATTGTTATATTAATAAAATATTAAATTTAAATAAAATATTAAGAAAATTGGTGTAAATATTAATAAATAATAAAGTATTAAATAACAATATTAAATTATATATTAAATTAAAATAATAAAATAGTAAATATTAAAACAATCTTAAAAATAATAAAAAACTAAAAATACCAGTATAAAATAATTCGTAAGAAATTAAACACTATTAAAAATATTAAATATATTAAATATTTAATAATATTAAATTATATATTGATTATCAAGTAACTGCTTTGACACTACGAATGTATTACAAGTAGAATTTACATGACCACAAAATTAACTGTAGCAGTTGCAAGTAGGAAAATTTGAGTGTAAAAGTGAGATTTATATGACCACAAATTTAACTGTAGCAACTGCAAGTGGGAAATGAGAGTTTGTATTTTACGAAATGTTTTGCAACGAAACAAACAGCTGAATTGGAAAAGAGTTTTACGACTTGCGATTTTGCGGCGTTTTGTGGGGAAACAAACAGGCCCTTAGTAAAATAAACTACTAGAGGCCATTCATGTAACTCATATTTTTGAAATGCTTTTGGGTCAATCAGACAACATTGTTAACTCAGGAAAGAAACATATCTTACGAAGATAATGATACATCAAATTATAAATTGAAATGAATCCTTAATCAAGGGTACTTTTGTCTTTGCTTATTGCCATCATCACTTGATATTTTCTTTATCTAGTTGGTTAAAATTTTAGATGAAAACTAGATGGTGTCAGATTCTTGTAGATCTGCATATCTATTAATGTTAGAGAATATACAGAGGAATATGTGCATATATAGGTGTAGTTTTTTATTTTACAATTTTTTTATGCTGTATTTGATCTCTTTTTGTTGTGAAGGTATTTTTACTGTTCTCATTCTGCAAGCATATGGATCCATGATTAGAATGTAATTATTGCTAATATTGGCTGAAAGGAATAATTAATAAACATTAAACTTCATTTATTTGCTAACATTAAACTTCATTTGCAGTTTCTGTTCTTCTTGATAGAAATTAGACCATATCAAGCCAGTCCCTTCCTTACCTCCTGTTGCCAATGGATTAAAGCAGGGTTACAAGTTATAACTATTTAACCCAGGTTTTATGTTGCCAAAAAGTTTTTTGACAACAATGATTGAGATAATTTGGGCCCATAGTTCAAACAACCCAGCATAAGGCTGATTTTATGCCTATGAAGGAACCATTGCCAAAACAAAGGCTGCTTTTATAAGCCTTGCTCCTAGGGACATTTTCTAATAATTTAAAGCTATCAAATAGATATAAGTATGTTAATCCTTAAAATTCAAATCCAAACAGTGCATAAGGATTTGCTATAGCTGACTAGAAGGATTAACCATCTTAACCCTTGAAGAAAAATCCTTGACCCATTGCCAAATGATGGTCTTGATTCTGGAATGATCCAGCTCATTGGTTTAGATTTCAAGTGATGCTTTATGTCTAAAGTTGAACAACGTTACTCAAGGGCTATGTAAGTAATTAGTTATGAGGTGGAATTGTTTCTCCGGCTTCTTAATGCTCGCAAAGTAATGATCAGTCTATCAATAATCATGAATGTGTGGCGATCTAAGAAGCGTAAACCTCATTTATTAGTAATTCATCATGTACCTATTGGCCTATAATGGTAACTGTTACCAACTTTTGTGAGTATGGTGTTTATCACAAATAGAAACTTGAATTTTTCATTGTTCTTGCTCTTTACTTTACCCTGCACATACTGGTTTCCTGCATCTAGTCAGAGTCAGCAGGTTAAACCTAGTTGAAGGTCAAAATTAACATCCAAATATGTTTAAGAGGAACTTCAGAATTTCAAGAGCGTGTATCATTGATCTAACTATATGTCATGATCCTACTATTGCATTATATTAGTGACTTAAAATTATCTTGTTTACTCTGATTAGCAAGCATGTCACAACTTTCCAGCCAGCACCAAAGCAAATAATGTCAGTGCAAAGTTCAAATCTTAACTAATCTATGAAAAGATGGTACAAGTGTAATACTCGTCCTACTACATATATATTGTTATCATCTATAAGGCTTTCCCTATAAAATGGGCTGGATATGGAGCAGGATTCAGAAGTTGAAAAGCTCCATGAGGGATCTAATAAATAAATTCTTATAACCGGGCTGTCACCTGACATCACCCCTCCATGGGTAACATAAAATTGCTTGCCAAGGAAATGATGAGAGAGGGAGGGTCTTGCCATACTTTGACAACAATTGAATTGACAGGTTGTGCACATCAACTTTTCCTGCAATAGATCTCCAAATTTACTTGCACTCAGAAGAATTTAGATGAAGAGATAAGATGACAAGGTTTTCCATAGGAGGCACATCTCTCTCTCTCTCTCTCTCTCTCTTCTCTCTCTCTCTCTCTCTCATGGGTCTATCTTTTTTATTACATACTGAAAAAACTGTGATGCTATAATTCATTAATTTTTTGGTCTTGCCAAACGAATTATTTCATCTTTTTAGCCATTTCTGTTTGCTGTAAATGGTAAAACCTGTTAGTATTTTATTTGGGCTATCTTGAGAGTTAGTAAGCAACATATGTCATATTGTTTTCCTTTCGTTGGTTTTGCTGCTGGCAGATTCTAAAGAATTGGTCATCATAGTCCAGAACGTGGGGGATAATACTCTAGACGTGAATATTGCAGTGCCAACCTCTGTGAGAATTGATGCCAAAATGCTAAATCTAGCCAAACACAGCACTAAAAAGGTGTCTCAATTACTTCTCTCAGTTCCTTGTCATTATGTTTTTTTCTTTCTAAATCTATATCTATTGAATCAAGTGTTGAATATTCAGAATGAATTGAATTCTCCTAAACTGAGTTTTTATTTTATCTACAATATGCTAGAGGGTAATTTCCATCGAGTCTTAGACGAATAAAACTTCAAGAACAAGCAACATGCTTATCATCATGAATTTATTTCATTACTAACACCCACACATGCAATTGCTGGTAGGAGAAGAAAATTGCTATCAGATATACACCATGATTAATTCAAGATAAACAGATGCATTTGTACAATAAATTATTGTTTGTATTCTAGGAAGTCCCAGATATTACCATTGCCAACAATTTTCTAAAAGTAGAGCACTGGACTATTCCCTATCAAGAGGGAGATCGGATCTTTTGCTTTGTTTTGGTTCTTTTGTTCTATTTTCTCTTCCTTCTCCTATTCTATTTTTTGTTCATTGTCGTCATTGTTATTTTTGGTGTCTGGTGTAATTGTTGGTGGGGTGGTCTTGTTCTCCATGACACTGATTTATTTTGGCAAGTTAAAAAGAATGTGCTAGCATATCACTTAGGGCCGTTAAAGGATGAAGAAATGCCTACACCTCTAGTTTCATTTGTATTTACCAAGCACAAGTTAAGCCTCCTTACCAAATGTTAGTGGCTTCACGAGCACATATGGTTTACAATCTTCTCACTTCGTAACACTTGTCTACTAGTGGTCAAAACTTTGCCCAGTGGGGCACGATTTACCCCCACTTGCTTTTTTCCTCAAAGACTACCTTTCTTAGTCCATTCTTTTACCTTCTCTTCTCTCCACTCCGTACAACACCCATGCATTGGCTTGCTTGCCCTTTCACCCCTTTTACTTTTACATGTTGGCATGTAGTGCTTGCAATTCGAATTATATTTTTGATTGTCAACACACCTTTGTCTTTGTTTGTAGCCCAACTTCGAGGGATCAAAAATGCATTATCATCCAACTATGAGACACTCCTCCTTTACCCTTGTTTGTAGTCCAACTTCGAGGGATCTCAAGATTTAATGTTGCATGTTGCATCAAACTAGTTGCACACTTTTTCTGGATGACCTAGATCCATGGTTTAAAATCTTCGTATCGGTATCGGTATCGGCCAATGAATTTTAGTATTAATATCGGCAATGTCGGTCGTCAACATTGGTAATTTCGCCTAATCGGCAAAAATCAGCCCCGATATTAGCCGATTTATAGGGTTAATATCATTTCGAATACCTCAAAATTTTATATGATATTGCTGATATGTATCGGAATCGGCCGATATTTGAAACCTTGCTTGGATCAAAGTTATTACTGGGTATGTAGTACAAATAAATGTACTAGAATAACTAGGTCTTTCTTTTTTGAGTTAATTTATTGATGCATACTATGATCCATGTTCTATTGCTTTGGTATAATTGCTTTTACTTAACTATAATATATAATATGGTTACATATTGCTAAAATGGAATAGTAGTATAGTCGTAGAATGATTCAAAATCTCACATTTTCATTTTAATAAATACTTTCTTTAGTTATTAAAGCTAATAACTAAGTACTATTACCTAATTGTTTGGTCATATCATTTGACCAACCAATTGTGTAACGTTTTGAATATTTCTAATAACTAAGATTTAACAAATGTCAGAATAATTAAAAATAAAAAATATTTGAGTTTTTTTATGTTTCTTTGTTGATTTTTTTATTGTTCCTTTCAAAAGCGATAAGAATTGGTGAATCGGAAACAATTAAATTATAAGAACAAAAATGAAAGTTTATTTTTTTTTAATGGAACATACATATAAATATGCATGGATAATACCTTTTCTTCCATTTTCAGTTATAATGTTAATAGGATTTGGACTTCTGCTTATTCTCACAGCAACCAATTAGAGCATGAAACATTTTATTTTCCTAATATATTGATTAGCCATTTGAAGTTGTTGCCATGTATAGAAATTGCAATAGTAAATAGGAGCTGACACTAGTTTCCATGTCACAAATAAAGCTATGTGAAGGACAAGACAAATTATAAAATTCTCAAATGATGTGGTAATATTGTTTTTGGTAGAGTCTAGATAACTCTTTAAGAAGGGAGGTGGTCTAAATTTATATTCGATGACGACTACGATCAGGATTTAAAAAGCTGGGTTAGACAAGCAATGGCCGCTAACATATCACCCACATAATCAACTCCTTAGGTACAGGTGGTTACTTAACATTAAAGTCGCTACTAAAAAAATCTTTTAAGCTATTAAATTTCCAGTTGGTGGTCATAACGGTGTCCTAGTAACTTTTGAATTGGGAAAAAAACCCATCAATTGTATCTCAATATGGCTCAAATTGGCACCCACCCCTCCCAGCTTCCTTTCTCTCCCCTCCTAGACATATCCTACCGTACAACACACCCCCTAAATTTTATCTTGATTTTCTTACAATAAAACAATTGATATAGGTCCTAAAGCAAAAGCAAAATGATTACGACTAACTGCTTATTTTTCTCTTTATAATGAGGAGGCCCAAGATTTTGAGTGTTTGGGGGCCGCTTATGTGGGTTAAGAAATTAAAACGGTGATTATGTCTAAGCTACTCATACTCAAGTTTACCATTTATAATCAAATTGAATATAACCAGAAGTTAATGAAACTTAAGCTATTATAAGATAAGGATAGATCCAATGTTATAGAAAGCGAAAAGTGGGATGGGGCATAACCTGATGCCCAACACCTTGCACACCCAATCGGAATATTTTTTTGCTCACATGTGCTTGTAGAGGCTTCACGGGTCTCTCCCATCGCCGCTAGAGGCCTCTCCGTGGTCTCCCGCAATTATGCCACGCCCTATCGACCACTTCACCCTTGAGCCTGTTTGGTTAAGGGTGAAAATGAGGAAATGAAGAAGTGAGGAAGTGGTAATAGTTCCCTTTGAAATTTAGGAATTGGTTAGTAAGTTTTTCGGTGTTTGGATGTTATTGAGAAGTGTGGTTTGAAAAATGTTATGTCTTTTTTGATGTTTGGATGGTAATGTGGAAGTGAAAGTGGAAAGACTGACCATAAAGTTCACTGCAAAATAATATTAAAATAAAAATTAATTAAGAAAAATAAAATTGGACTGTAATTAGAATTCAAGTGAGATTTACATGAGCAAAAATTAACTGTTTTGTGTTACAACTTATTACAAATGAGATTTACATGACCACAAAATTAACTGTAGCACTTTGGAAGTGAGGAAATGGTTGTATAAAAGAGAAAAGAGAAAATGAAAAGAACTTTTTCTATTTTCCTTTTTCAGTGTTTAGATGAACAGCGGAAATGGGAAAAGAACTTCCCACTTCCTCACTTCCACCCAATTCCAAACAGGCCCCTTGTTGAAGTGAGGAGAGGGAATGAGTTAAGGCTTAAAGTCCTAACCCATTATATAAGAAGCAAGTCAGTTTCGTCTAAGGTTTTAACTTAACATAAGCGGATCGACACCAACCCACTTCATACATAATGGGTTAGGGCTTAGAGTTGTAATTCATTCACTCCCCTCACTCTAGTGACAACAGGGTGTGTCATAGGTTGTAAGAGGCCATGGTGAGGCCTCCGATGGTGACGGAAGATGCAAATGAAGCCTCTACAGACACATGTGACTTTTTACTTTTCCTTTTTTCTTTTGAGTAGGGGTGTAGGCCCCAATTGCCACGGCCAAGGGCCGCCTCTACCTACATGGCCTGCCAAACCGCTTTTTAAACATTGATAGCTCCAAAACTTAAATTTGGGACAATACCTATAAAGATGGTTGTGTGAATCCATGATTTATCCCTTAAGATCTAAGATTCACTTGTTTAGAATATACTTGGTAGCAATTTGAATGAAAGACCATAAAAGAGATGCACCAAGGTCCTTAAAATTAATACAATTGGAAAATTGAAAGATCCATCGGCTATTGCCGTGCATAGCACAGATTCTTCGTGAAGGACATGTATCCATATTGAATACTTGGACACTCTAATATTAGATGGGTACATGTCAAATGCTTTTTATTATTCTAAAATTTACAACGTAGCATGTTACTGATTTGTTTAAGTTTGAACTTAAAAAATCAATCTGATGTTACCAACTTATAACTAGCTGAAGTAAAACTTGTATAATCTTAACACTAACTTGCATGTAGCTATTACGCCATTTTGTATCCCTAGAAGATTACATTTAGCATAGTAAAGTAGTAAGAACAAAGGTAAAGAAACTCACTTAAACCATGAGATGTTATTTGATTGGTGATTTTGCCTGTTTTATCCTTTGTGTTCTTTCCCTCTTGATTCTTTCTTGTTTTTATTAGGTAAAAAAGTTGAAATCGCGTGATTTTTTATTGGTAGTCTAATTAGAGTGTAGATCAAGATGAACGGTTCGGATCATTCATAAAATCTCTCTTATATGTCTTCTCACGAAACTTATTATGAAAAAGTTTCTCATTTGAAAATTTTCCTATATGAGTAGTCTTCGTGTGAGAAACTTTCTCACACGAAGACCGTGAGAAAACTATATAGGAACTTTTATGTGGATGATCTGAACCGTTCATCTTGATCTATATACTTTATTTAGACTATCAATTAAAAATCACGCGAGTCCGAGCCTTTTTACCCATACAACAAGTGGTTACAAAACATATGTTATATCACCGTAGAATAAAGATGTCACTTGATGCATCGTAAAAAAGTTGAAATCGCGTGATTTTTTATTGGTAGTCTAATTAGAGTATGTAGATAAAGATGAACGGTTCGGATCATCCATAAAATCTCTCTTATATGGTTTTCTCACGAAGCTTATTTTGAAAAAGTTTCTCATTTGAAAATTTTCAATATATATATATATATATATATATATATATATATATTGAAAACACCTAGAGGAGGGGGGGTGAATAGGTGTAATTGCTAATCTAATGATCTTTTGAACTAAGTATGATGAATGATGTAACGATCTCTCAAAAACAAGACTAAGAGCCGAATACCCCTTGCGAGGTTCTGAACTCCTTCCTCCCATTCCCCTAGATATGGGTTAGAGGTGCGCAATGCAACCTTGTTGTATTGAGATATGATCGATCAAGGCAAAGTATGATGATGAGAAATGAGATGCACACAATATATCACAAGAATTACAAGCTTGAATTAAAAGCACAAGGAAGATACAAGATCACAAGCAAGTAATAAGGAGCAATAAAGTGTTAGAGGAATTTAAAGTAAGAATTGGACGCAAAGGCAATCGCAAACACAAATATTTGTTTCGAGGTTCGAGCCACCGCTCTACTCCCGCCTTCACCTCCGTGAAGGTTTCCACTATCCACCGAGGACGTCTTTACAATTTTGGTCTACCGAAGACCGAGCACCGAGCTCCACCGAGTACAAAAGACCTCTACCGAAGAGGTTGCTCCACAAGGAAAGGATTACAAGAACAAAGTGATCAAAACAAGATCACTACACTATTTCTCAAACTCTTTTACAAACACTCTCACTTCTATTACAACTTCACTATAGAATGAGTATTGGATTTTTGGCTCTATGAAGTGTGGTGAGAAAAGCTTCAGTTGTAGAGTGATATTAGTAATCAAACACAACTGAAAAAACAAGCTCAAAAGAATTGGAATGAAAGCTATAAACTCTTTTCTTTTCTCTTTTGAAAACAACACAAACTTGAGGATTTTTCTAAGTGATATGCAAGAGAGACTTCTCCTCTATTTATAGGGTTGAAAAAATAGGTTAAAAACAATTTCTTTACACCTAATTTGACCTGCAAAAGCTCCCCAACAACTCTCTAAAAATCTGTTAAAGCAAAAAAAGAAACAGATTTTCAGAATTGCCCAAAGAGGAAAGAGCCGTTAGGCTACAGCAGGCTTGGCGGTCGACCGGTCCGGTCGACCGCCAGCACAGCTGCAAAGAGCCGTTGGCGCTCGGTCGACCGGTCCGGTCGATCGTCCCAAAAGAGGAAACACAGTTTCCTTCTTCCGGTCGACCGGTCCGGTCGACTCAGAAAACCAGAGAGCAGTGTGCTCTTGGTCGGTCGACCGGTGCGGTCGACCGACGGACGTGCACAGACGTGCACGTCCAGGCTATGGCGCCGGTCGACCGGGCCGGTCGGCCGGTCAGCCTGAAATGGGAAAAACTGCAGGATTTTGAACTTGGAAAAATTTGAAAAATTGTTTTAGGTATAAACAAACTAGAGTGACATGTTAGTAGGAGTATGTATACAAGATCTAGACAAGATATTTATTTTATAAAACTTAGGTTCATGTAAATCTCTACTAAGGCATGAAACCAAATTTTGAAATGAAAACAAGACCAAATTTTATCAAAACCAAATTTTGTGTGTGTATCCTAGAGCCAAATAACCAAGACTCAAACTTTAACATTCTATTCTTACAATGATTCTAGGGACTTCAAGATCTTCAATAGGCTTCTTCATATGATCTTCAATACTTGTTCCTTGAGCCCAATTGGAGTTGACTTGAGTCCAAATCCTTTTATTTGTGAGAGAAGACTTCTAGAATAAATAGAAACCTGAAACACACTTAAATAACAAATGTTATTAGTACAAATAACTAATATGTTTTGTAATCATCAAAATACACTAATCATGGGTGATTGTAACCTTGGGCCAACAATCTCCCCCTTTTTGATGATGACAAAACATATAGGTTATTTAAATAAACATGGAGGAAGAGTTTGGAAAACTCCCCCTCAATAATGCTATGTATAAAAATTTGACTATGGAAAGCACAATGCATAAGCATTCAAGTCACAATAGTTTTGTCAAAAGCTTAAATAAACAAACTTTCTTTTTCTACATAAAATAAAACTCAAATAAATATCAACTAAAATAAAACTCAAATAAATATCAAACTAAACTTATTCTCCCCCTTTTGTCATACATCAAAAAGGGTTAAAACAAAACAATTTGAAAACTTTTTTTTATTTTTAAGAATCCATAATGCAAACATTCAACTCACCCATGTTCTAAATGTCGGATGTCGGCCTAATGTCGGAAGGCAAATTGTAAAATCGGATTGCGGATTTCGGGAAAATTTCGGGGATATTTGACTAATTTCGGTGTCAATTTCAGAGATCAAATACATTATATAGTATGGTCTTAAATGTCATAAATATCCTAAAACATTACATTTATAATATATAAAAGCATGAAAGCAATTTATTTATCGCTCTATGATATTTCTGTTATTTTACACTTCTAAAACTAACTTTTCTAATCTTTTTATTTAGGTATTGTCGTATTGGATAGGTGCACGTGATGCTATCATATTGATAAGCCAAACAAATAACAAAGTTTTTGATGAAGTCAAGCCAAGCAAATAACAATGATTACTGATTGTATTTTTATTTTTTATTTATGTAAATATGTGTTATTTTTTATTTATGTAACAATGATAACAGTCTATCGCATAAATATTAAAAATAATATAAATGCTAGATTCTTAATCAAGTTTTAATCAAAAATAAATAATTAACTACTGCTTATACGGTCACTGCAAAGTCGCAGCACTCTCTTCTCTCTCAGAGGAATCAGGATCTCTCTCACCCTCCTACTCTCCCTCTATGCTCTCCCTCTCCTCCTCTCCCTCTCTGTTCTCACTCTCCATTCGCTCTCGCTCTCTGCTCTCTCTCAATTTCTCTCTCTTCTCTCTCTCTCTCAATTTCTCTCTCTCGCTCTCTGATCTCTCTCGCTCCTCTCCCTCTCTGTTCTCTCTCTCCTTCTCTGCTCTCTCTATATTTCTCTCTCTCGCTCTCTGCTCTATCAGAGAGCGAGAGAGAGAAATTAAGAGAGAGAGAGAGAGCAGCGAGTGAGAGAGAGAGAGCAGAGAGCAAGAGAGAGAAATCGAGAGAGGGTGAGGAACGAGAGAGAGAACAGAGAGGAAAGTGGGAGATCAGAGAGCGAGAGAGAGCAGCGAGTGAGAGAGAGAGAGAGCAGAGAGGGGGAGCAAGAGTGAGAGCAGAGAGGGTGAGAGAGAGATCCTGAGAGAGAGAAAACAGCTACGCAGAGAGAGAAAAAAGCATATAATAAAAAAAACCCACAGAGAGATCGAGTGAGAAATTGAGAGAGAGGTACCTTAGGCTTAGAGGCTTCCTGTCGCCGGCGACGAGAGCTGCGGCGACTGCGATTCTCTTCGTCTTCTAGGTTTCCAGCAGTGGCGGCGGAATCAGGCAGAGGAAAGAGAGGGTGATCGAGAGAAATGAGGGGAGAAAGAGAACCTAGGGCTGTTTATTTGGGCTTAGTGGGCTTCGGGTGGGATTGGGTTGCTTTGACCCGACCCAATAGAAGGGAAGAAAAACCCCTCTTAATATCGGCTGACACAGTGTCGGCCTATATTTCGAAATCGGCCGAAATGTCGGCCGATTTTCAACAGTTTCGACATTCGAAACTGGGGTGGGATTTCGTGTCGGGCTGCGTCTGAAACCGAAATTTCGGCCGAAATTTCGAAATTTCGGCCGAAATTTAAAACACTGAACTCACCACAAATAAATGAAAATCTAGCATAGTCTAATGGTTTAGTAAAAATATCGGCAAGTTGAAAATCGGTAGAAACATATTCAATAATAATATCACCTTTCTCATAATGATCTCTAAGAAAGTGATACCTAATGTCAATGTGTTTGGTTTACTATGTTGATTTGCATTCTTTGTCATGTGAATAGTACTAGTATTATCACAAAATATTTTAACATGATCAAAGTGTAAATCATAGTCGAGGAGAGTATGTTTCATCCAAAGAACTTGTGCACAACAAGCTCCGGCTGCAACATACTCCGCCTCGGCGGTTGATAGAGCTACCGAATTTTGTTTTTTGGAAGACCAAGATACAAGACAATTACCCAAGAATTGACATGTTCCACTTGTGCTCTTCCTATCTACCTTACAACCCGCATAGTCGGCATCCGAAAAACTAGTCATAGAAAATTGGCCGGTTTTCGGATACCACAAACCCATTTCAATGGTGCCCTTAAGGTATCTAATTATGCGTTTAACCGCTATTATGTGACTCTTTAGGACAAGATTGAAAACGTGCACAAAGACAAACGGAAAACATAATATCCGGCCTACTAGCCGTTAAATAAAGCAAACTACCAATCATGCTACGATATAATTTAATGTCTACACTTTTACCTTGTTCATCCTTGTCAAGCTTGGTAGTTGTTGCCATGGGAGTTTTGCTTACTTTAGATCCTTCAAGCCCGAATCTCTTGATTAGTTCCTTTGTGTACTTGGCTTGATTGATGAAGATCCCATCCTTCCTTTGCTTGATTTGGAGTCCAAGGAAATAGTTGAGCTCCCCCATCATAGACATTTCAAATTCATCCTTCATGCATGACTCAAAAGCTTTGCAAAGAGATTCATTAGTAGAACCAAAAATAATATCAAAAATAATATCATCTACATAAATTTGCACAATAAGAATATCTTTTTCTACATGTTTAGTAAACAATGTTGTGTCAATTTTACCTTTCTTAAAACCATTGGAAATCAAAAATGAAGAAAGTCTTTCATACCAAGCCCTAGGGGCTTGTTTTAAACTATAAAGAGCTTTATCTAATTTAAAAACAAAATCCGGATGTGTAGGATCAACAAACCCGGGGGGTTGTTCAACATACACTTCCTCTTCAATAAAACCATTTAGAAAAGCACTTTTAACATCCATTTGAAATAATTTGAAGTCTTTATATGAGGCAAATGCTAGTGTCATCCGTATGGCTTCAAGCCGTGCTACGGGTGCAAAGGTTTCTTCAAAATCGATTCCTTCGATTTGAGTGTAACCTTGGGCAACTAACCTAGCCTTGTTTCTAACTACATTACCCGATTCATCCAACTTGTTCTTAAAGATCCACTTAGTACCAATTGTTGGTCTATCGTGGGGCCTAGGAACAAGGTGCCAAACTTGGTTGCGCTCAAATTGATTGAGCTCCTCTTGCATGGCTAGCAACCAATATGAATCGGCCTCGGCTTCGAGGACATTTTTGGGTTCAACATGAGAAATGAATGCATAGTTACCACAATAGTCATGAAGTCTAGAGCGAGTAGTACCCCTTTTGATACTTCACCTATGACGAGGTCCTCGGGATGATGTGGATTGTATCTCCAAGCCTTTGGAAGTTGTTGAGTGGGCTCATCTCCATTTATTTGGTCTTTGTTTCCTTGAGCCTCTTCTACTTTAGCTTCACTTCCGTCATCATCCTTTGCTTGTCTCCCATAGTAGGCGTATCCTCCAAGGTCACTTTCTCCAAGCCTTCATCCAAGCATCTATTTCTACAACATTCTTAACAAACTTGTTAGATTCCTCAAACTTAACATGAATAGATTCTTCAATAGTCAAAGATGATCTAATGAAAACTCTATAAGCCTACTAGTGTTTGAGTAACCTACAAAAATAGCCTCATAAGATCTAGCATCAAACTTTCCTAAATTATCTTTTGTGTTTAAAACAAAGCATTTGCAACCAAAATTTTAAAATAGGAAACATTAGGTTTTCTAGAAAAATACATTTCAAAAGAAGTTTTAGTTGTATTTTTACACAAGAAAACACGATTAGATATGTAGCATGATGTATTAACGGCCTCGGCCCACAAATAATGTGGTAGACCGTATTCATTAAGCATTGTCCTAGCCATCTCTTGTAATGTTCTATTTTTCCTCTCAACTACTCCATTTTGTTGTGGAGTTCTAGGACAAGCTAATTCATGCTTTATTCCATGTTCTTCACAAAAAGTAATAAAGGGAAGGTTAATGAACTCACCTCCTCTATCACTTCTTATTCTTAAAATCAAAGAATCCTTTTCTTTTTCTACTCTTTTCTTAAAAGTTTGAAAATAAGAAAATGCTTGGCTTTTATGTTCAAGAAAGAAAACCCCATGTAAATCTTGAAAAATCATCAACTAAAACAAATGCAAATCTATTCCCACTTAGACTTTTGGTTTGTGTAGGGCCAAATAGATCCATATGGATTAATTCCAAAGGACGTGATGTCATGATATCCTTAATTGACTTGAAAGAAGACTTAGTTTGTTTCCCAAATTGACATGCGTCACAAACTCGGTCCTTTTCAAAATTCAAGCAAGGAATACCTTTCACCATTTCCTTTGAATTTAATCTAGAAATATGATCAAAAGAAATATGCCCTAATCTCCTATGCCACAACCAAGAGTCATCATCGAGGGCTTTCAAACAGGTAATATTACAAGACATATTTAACATATCAATCATATAAACATTACTTTCACGAAACCGGAAAATACACAAACATTTGAAGTTCTATCAATTACTTTACAAGCTATATTGTCAAAAACAACATCAAAACCTTTATCACAAAGTTGACTAACACTCAAGAGATTATGCTTGAGGCCATCAACTAAAACTACATTTTCAATTAAAGGAGAGGTGCCAAGTTTTACATTACCAATACCGATGATTTTACCCTTGGCGTCATCTCCGAAGGTGACGGTGCCACCTTCATGATATCTTGATAGGGTTGCAAAGTTGTTGATGTCCCAAGTCATGTGCCTTGAGCAACCGCTATCAAGATACCACAATCCTCTACGTCGTTGGGCTTTGGAAGGTACCTACATTATTTAACAAATTTGTTGACTTTGGTACCCAAACTTTCTTGGGTCCTTGAAAGTTAGTGCCTCGAACCCAAACATTATGACGTGATGCATTTAATCTATCATAGCAAAAATTTGCTAAGTGACCCTTACGACCACAAAAAGAACATGAATAAACCTTAGCATACATAAATGCATGATGTGTGCGTGGAGTGTGAGCATGTCTTGGGGGTTTGCCATGTTGTTTAGGTTGTGTAGCATGAACATGAACATGAGCATGAGCATTTTTCTTTGGGGCTTGTTTCTTAGGAAACATAGCCTCAATTTTCTTCTTGTTAAACTCACAATTTTTCAAAACAACACTTAATGAGTCTAATCTTTCCTTAAGCATAGAAACTTCATTAGAATCAATTAGTGGGGCCTTACCTTTGCAAGAAATCTTATATTTTTCAAAATCATTTTTAGTAGTGGCCAAGGTGGAAACCAAATCATCCTTTTCTTTTGTAAGAGTAAAAACTTGATGACTTAAAGATTCATTTTCCTTTTTCATTTTTAAATACTTTTTCTTTAAGAAATCATAATTTTGTGACAACTCAACAAAAGCCTCTTCTAATTCATCCATAGAAAGCTCATTATCATGGGAAGGGGAAGAGGTTACCTTGCTTGTGCCTTCATTAGCCATGAAGCACATGTTGGCGATGTCTATTTCTTCCTCGGATTCGGTCTCCGAATCCCAAGTTGCCTTCATAGCCTTCTTCTTGTAGGGCTTCTTTGATGTGGAGGGCTTAGCTTTGTCCGGACACTCCGCAACAATGTGTCCGGGCTTTTGGCAATTGAAACAAGTGATCCTTCTTTCTTCTTTGCCTCCTTGCCATCTTCTTCTACCTTGGTACTTCGCCTTGTTGTACATCCTCCGGACATTCTTAACAAGGAGTGAGAGCTCCTCATCATCTTCTTCATCGTCTTCATCGGAGTGTGTAGCTTGACTCTTGAAGGCGATAGTCTTCTTTTTGGAAGGAGCCATTTCCTCCCTTGCCTTTCTTTCCATCTCATGGGTTTTAAGGTTCCCAATGAGACCTATAAGCTCCATCTCTTCATTGTCGTTGAGTTCCTTCAAGGTTGTTGCTTTAACTTCCCATGAAGGAGGAAGAGCTCGGATGATCTTCCTTACTCTTTGATCATTGTTGATATCTTCACCTAAAGAAGAGAGTCCATTAGTAATCTTGGTAAATCTTGTAACCATATCATCTATGGTTTCATTTTCTTGCATGCTAAATGTTTCATATTGGGACCGAAGAAGGTCAATCTTAGCCTTCTTTACTTGTGAGGTCCCCTCATGTGTGACTATCAAGTGTGACCAAATCTCATATGCGGATTTGCAATGGATAACCCTAGAAATGTCATCATCATTAAGGGCTTGTAGAAGTGCATAGTGAGCTTTGGCATTGGCATCGAATTCCTTAGTCTCTATTTCGGACCAAGTGGATTCGTCACCGGGGGTACACTAAAGGACTTAGTCACGGCTTTTGCAACTCGGCTACCTAGAGATTGCAAAAAACACGGTCATCTTAACTTTCAATATGGGAAAGTTAAGTCCATCAAACTTAGGAGGGGTCTTAATTCCATCGGCCATTTTTACTATATGAATATGAATGAAATGATTAGCAAATTAGGATCTTCTCTAAGGTTGTTAAACCAAATCCTAGAGTCCAAGCTCTGATACCAATTGAAAAACACCTAGAGGGGGGGTGAATAGGTGTAATTGCTAATCTAATGATCTTTTTGAACTAAGTATGATGAATGATGCAACGATCTCTCAAAAACAAGACTAAGAGCCGAATACCCCTTGCGAGGTTCTGAACTCCTTCCTCCCAATTCCCCTAGATATGGGTTAGAGGTGCGCAATGCAACCTTGTTGTATTGAGATATGATCGATCAAGGCAAAGTATGATGATGAGAAATGAGATGGACACAATATATCACAAGAATTACAAGCTTGAATTAAAAGCACAAGGAAGATACAAGATCACAAGCAAGTAATAAGGAGCAATAAAGTGTTAGAGGAATTTAAAGCAAGAATTGGACGCAAAGGCAATCGCAAACACAAATATTTGTTTCGAGGTTCGAGCCACCGCTCTACTCCCCGCCTTCACCTCCGTGAAGGGTTTCCACTATCCACCGAGGACGCCTTTACAATTTTGGTCTACCGAAGACCGAGCACCGAGCTCCACCGAGTACAAAAGACCTCTACCGAAGAGGTTGCTCCACAAGGAAAGGATTACAAGAACAAAGTGATCAAAACAAGATCACTACACTATTTCTCAAACTCTTTTACAAACACTCTCACTTCTATTACAACTTCACTATAGAATGAGTATTGGATTTTTGGCTCTATGAAGTGTGGTGAGAAAAGCTTCAGTTGTAGAGTGATATTAGTAATCAAACACAACTGAAAAAACAAGCTCAAAAAGAATTGGAATGAAAGCTATAAACTCTTTTCTTTTCTCTTTTGAAAACAACACAAACTTGAGGATTTTTCTAAGTGATATGCAAGAGAGACTTCTCTATTTATAGGGTTGAAAAATAGGTTAAAAACAATTTCTTTACACCTAATTTGACCTGCAAAAGCTCCCCAACAACTCTCTAAAAATCTGTTAAAGCAGAAAAAAGAAACAGATTTTCAGAATTGCCCAAAGAGGAAAGAGCCGTTAGGCTACAGCAGGCTTGGCGATCGACCGGTCCGGTCGACCGCCAGCACAGCTGCAAAGAGCCGTTGGCGCTCAGTCGACCGGTCCGGTCGACCGTCCCAAAAGAGGAAACACAGTTTCCTTCTTCCGGTCGACCGGTCCGGTCGACTCAGAAAACCAGAGAGCAGTGTGCTCTTGGTCGGTCGACCGGTGTGCTCTTGGTCGGTCGACCGGTGCGGTCGACCGACGGACGTGCACAGACGTGCACGTCCAAGCTATGGGGCCGGTCGACCGGGCCGGTCGGCCGGTCAGCCTGAAATGGGAAAAACTGCAAGATTTTGAACTTGGAAAAATTTGAAAAATTGTTTTAGGTATAAACAAACTAGAGTGACATGTTAGTAGGAGTATGTATACAAGATCTAGACAAGATATTTATTTTATAAAACTTAGGTTCATGTAAATCTCTACTAAGGCATGAAACCAAATTTTGAAAATGAAAACAAGACCAAATTTTATCAAAACCAAATTTTGTGTGTGTGTATCCTAGAGCCAAATAACCAAGACTCAAACTTTAACATTCTATTCTTACAATGATTCTAGGGACTTCAAGATCTTCAATAGGCTTCTTCATATGATCTTCAACACTTGTTCCTTGAGCCCAATTGGAGTTGACTTGAGTCCAAATCCTTGTATTTGTGAGAGAAGACTTCTAGAATAAATAGAAACCTGAAACACACTTAAATAACAAATGTTATTAGTACAAATAACTAATATGTTTTGTAATCATCAAAATACACTAATCATGGGTGATTGTAACCTTGGGCCAACATATATATATATATATATATATATATATATATATATATATATATATATATATATATAGGGTAAAGTGTTCCTAGTAGGTCTCTTTAGATTACAATCTAAGGAGGAGGCTTAAAACCCCAACATGTCGATTTTTTTTTTACAATCCGACCGCACATTAACATCTTCATGTTCTAAGATGTGCACATATAAAAAATCAAATGATTTGAATTTCGTTTACTTATTGATCTTTTCGTTCCATTTTGTTCTACTTTTAAAAAACCGTTAATATTTGAACTCAAAGAAAATAGAGTAAACGAACCCGAAATCACTTGATTTTTTATTTGTGTACATCTTAGGACATGAAGTTGATAATGTGCGGTCGGATCGTGAAATTGTTTTTGAAATGTTGGAGTTTTAAGACTCCTCCTTAGATTGTAGTCTAAGGAGACCTACTAGGAACACTTTACCCATATATATATATATATATATATATATATATATATATATATTATATATATATATATATATAACTTATTACAAGAAACTAAAAGATTTTTTGGCATGTCCGGAAAGTCCAACCACATTCCACTAGTCAAGGGGAGGAGGAAACTTTGATGAGAAAATTTTCTTACATGGATGCACCTCCCTCTTTTGAAATATGCAATCTGTAGGCTTTTCTTAAACAAAGCTGAGAAATTGAATTGTACTTCAAGATGAGCATAGTCTTATCATGATAAGTGCAATTTGGACTGATAATTTCACTCCTCTCTCCATGAGAGATTTTGTGTGTGGGCGTGTTTTATTTCATATTTCGGAAGAAATGTGGGTAATAGGTTATCAAACAAATATCATTGTGTAGTCAATTGTTGAGTTTGAATTCAAAATGCATTTGGGATCATGTGATCTATAGTTGAAGGTCGTACTGAGCATTTTAAAGCGTGAACCAGAATATACACTGTTGTTTACGGGAAGGCTAAATTACTGATAAATACTCTAAACTTTCATCTCATGTATAGATAACTACCTTGTACTGAATTTTTATGCACCTAAAAGTTTTCAAACTCAACAACTCCCTTCCATTTGATTCTTTAATGGAATATTCTCATGTGTCTTGCACGTGACTGAAATTGACAGTTGAAATTCAAAGAACCTCCTCTCCTCTTCATCCGACTTCATCTCTTTTTCGCTAAACCATAACCCTAAAGAAATTGAAACTACTTCCTCTCTCTGCTAAACCCACCACCTCCACTTTTCTCTCCCCTTTATCCTCTAATTTTTTTTGTCCCCTTTGAAATCCTAAGCCACATAAAATAGAATCAACTTCCTCTCCCTCCAATAATTGCACCATAAATTGCTACCTCATCCTCCTTTCTATCGCCTCCCTTTTTTCCCAATTTTTTCATCCCCTCTTTTGACAAACACGGCTTGTAAAAAAGTTAAAGTCTCTCTCTCTCTCTCTCTCTCTCTCTCTCTCTCTCTCTCTCTCTCTCTCTCTAATTCCACTACCACCACCTCCAACTTTCTAACATTTGCTTTTTCCTCCAACTTCTTCATCCCCACTTTTGCTAAACCCTAGCAAAATTGAACCCACTTTGTCTCCCTCCTCTCCACTATTACCCCATTTCTGTCTTCTCTATCGTCACTCCACTTTATCTATTTCTTCCTCACCGCCATCTCCAACCTTATCAAATTAGTTTGGTATTGTGAATTTTTTGGTGGAGCCTTAGTATTCTATAACCGACTAAATTTGTTAAGGGAAGGCCTGGATTCATTCAGACAAGGGTGGGACTTGTGTGAATTCAGTTCTGCATATTCATTATGGCGAGGGGGACCCTTGATATATTTTTATCTGTCTATAGTAAATAAACATGAATATTAAGAAAAGGTAGCAGAGGTACTGATCTATTTAATACATTAAAAAAACATTACATGATTCATTTGACATCACCAAAGAAGTAAACTTGGAGAGGAAGATGGGGAGAAAAAGGAGCAAACACAACAAGGTAGGCCAAGGACCCTTGAAGAAGAGATGCATAGACAGGCAAATCCAACCCCATATTTTGGAACTGTATGGGAATAAATGTTCTGAAGAGGGAGATGAGCAAAGCGAGACATAGTAGGTTGAGCTGGGAATGAGATGATATTTTGAGAAAGGGGTTTGGCAATTGGAGAGGCTATTGTATGTGAGTAAGGAATGGAAAGGAAAGGGAATACAGTAGTAGGTGGAACAAACATTTTCAAGCATTTGTTGGGATTGAAAATGTGATGCAATTGCTGATGGTACCCTTGCGATGGTCTCAACTTTTCCAGATGAATCAATGAGAGCATGGACACGATGATGGTTATGCAAGGAGCCAGTGCGAGCACATAGTTGACTTCGTAATTTGCCACATTAAGGTAGGATTCAAAGCAAGCCCTCCAGATTCCAGTTACTATGATATGCATCTACTTATGTTTACAAAACTTGCTCTATTTCTCAACTTTCTTTAAGAAAAATTTATAGACTACATCTAGTGGAGAGATATGCTTATCGATCTGACTAGATGGTTTTATTGAAGCTATCCATCTCACTTGATTAATAAGTGATCGTTGAACTTCTTAGCATTACAAAAGATCTTTATGTTGTTTCGTTCGTATATGGATATATTTGTTTTTCTATTCCTAATAAAAACAAGATAAGAACAAACGGAGAGAGAACATCAAGGAAGACACTGGCTAAGACATCTATTGACAGTACCTCATGATCTGGGTTTTCTTATTTATCTAATTATTTATATTTGATGTTGAATACTTGAATATATTCTTTTTAGGTGAATGAAAATGGCATACCAGTTAAATGCAAGTTTGGTACCATTTGAATTGAATTTGCCCTTAGGTTAATTATCATCAACCGTGTATGTTGATGGTCGAAAAGTTCTATTAAATTTGTGAATTCACTAAAATCTTTGGCATAATTAGGATCTTCCTTTACTCTCCTCTATAAAGATATAGTAATTTATTTAATATTCACCTTGTTTAATCTAGGATGCTATTTGAATTGATTTTGTGGCAACTCTCATTTCCATGTTGATAAAAATAATTTTATTTGAGGAAAATAGAAACAACATACATACTAGTTAAAATGCTAGTTGGGTAGTATTTTACAGATTTGTACTTAGGTTTGAATGCAAATTGGGTATTATAATCAGATCTCTGTACTAAATCAGCATATATGTTGATGGTTGACGAATTCTATTAAAATCTATAAATTCATTATATCTTTGGCTTGAGGAGGATTGTCCTGTACTCATGTCTGCCACAAAGAATATGAGAAATTCATTTAGTTGTCACTTAAACAAACTTAGGACAATATGAAAAATCCTTAATATAGGAAGATTTTTGTAGAAGATCTTACAATCATAATTTGTTATCTGACTTAATGTTTACATAATGTTTACTTCTATATGTTGTCACTCATCATTATCTGCAGCTCCTGCACAACCCAATCCCACCGCCCAACACACACACCCCAGCCACCCCCACCCACCCCACAGCCCAATGTATCCGTGACCTTTTCTGACTTGACACTGTCTTAATTAATTTGTGGTTGCACATTTCGATTATGTACTTTCTATTGTGGGAAATAGAGGGCTTTAGCCCAATCAGTGGAGATTGTTTTCAACAGAATGTTCAGTATTTCTATTCAGAAGGCATCCAACCTATTAGTGCTTCAAAATTGAGAAACCATTCATTGTTATAAAGCATTTAGAATGATTACCAAATTAATTTTTTCATAGATTTCCTTCATACTGCACCAAGTGTACGTGCCTGCAAAATGACCAATTTGTAATTGAAGGTTGAAAAGATATGGATAGGGGCCCTAAAAATTGAAATTCCTCGACATGCATGATTATCTACATTGTTTATGTAGATTGCAAGAATGGATTTAGATTGCAAGAATGGATTTAGATGCTGTCAAGCTACGAATTTAATTGTTATTGATGGAAGGTAATCTGGATTGTTGCTCCCATAAGAGTAAGCGAGAAATCTTTGAAGCTCTTCTTGTTTAGTTTATTTGCAAGTAGATGAATTGAATCACAGTTGTGTGAATTCAAACTCTCTTTGGAAAGAAATATCAGTGTTTTTTTCTCAATTATCTTTCCGCACATTGGTTTTGATGAGGGGTTTTGGCACCGTATCTTCTCAGTAGTGGTTATGTAAAAAGTGTATTTTGGTATCTTTCAGCATTCACTTGTTTGTGTGGTCTCTCTTTAAAAAGAAAGAACAGTGTATTTTTTCAGTTATGTCGCCCACACATATGTTTTAATGAGGGATTTTGGTATCTAATCTTCGCAGTAGTTGTTAAGTAAGAAGTATATTTTGGTATCTTTCAACATTCCCTTGTTTGTATAATGAAGTTCGAGCTTTTAGACCGGTTTGTTTGTTGTCTTGACAGTTGGGGAAAATTCTGGTCATATGTGAACTGTCTTCACCATGATAAACAGTATGTTGTCACTGACTACTACCTTCTGTGCATTGTGGCTTATACAATACTTCTGCTGAATGTAGATAAGTAGCTGGAATGCTTAGAAACAAAAACTTGCGTCTTTCTGACCGGTGTCACGAATATACTGGTTTCAAAAGAAACATAGTGTCATAGTATTTTAAAGGTGTCCAATTTTCAAGCATTAACTAGCCCACACTTAATCTTACAGTGACTTGTGTTGATCAGTAAATTTCAGCATCTTCAGGAGCATCTGCTGGTTAGATTAAGTAGACCAGCTTGATGCTCGCCTCTTATCCTGTTTCCAGCACATACTGAATTACTTTTGCTTCGTTTAATTTTTATGCCTCTGGGTATGCTGGAAAAAGTATCAATGCCCGAATTACTAACTATATTTCTTTATGTAGGTCACCATATCAGCAGGTGATACACAAATCCTGACAATAGTTTTGAATGCGGGAAAAGGGATTGTCCACTTCAAATTGGCATGGGGCCACCCGTTTCTGACTGGATCCAGCAGTTCCCAGCCTATGCCAAGCAGTTAACACCAATGCACGGAGCCTACTTCTTGTTCTTTACCGTTGTTGTTGCAGGAGGGATATGGGCCTGCTGCAAGTTTAGGAATAGGGGAAGAAGAACTGATGGTGGAGTCCAATACCAGCAGCTTGAGATGGGAGCACAGAGGCAGTCTGGTTCAGAAATTGTTGAAGCAAGCACTATCGATGGTTGGGAGCAGGGCTGGGATGATGAATGGGATGAAGAAGAGGCAACAGTAAGGCCTTCAACCACAAGCCATAATGGAAATGTTTCATCCAATGGCCTCTCTTCGAGGTCTCCCAGTAAAAAGAATGATTGGGACATTGACTGGGATGATTAACTATTCTGCATTTGGAAAGTGCAGAGACTAGTAAAATCCCGTTCTTGAAAGCAGCAGCAGTGCTGCGCGAAACTGGCATGAAAACAGGGTGAATTTACATATTACTCTTCCAGTTCTCTGTGACATAGGAAGCGAGAAGTTTTGGTACAATAATAGGTGTATCTATTGTGCTCTCTTTCGAGGTTGATCTCCTAAAAACTTGTGGTTTGCTTACAAAGCCTCTGATGATTGCATACTACAGGACCGGAGAAATACTCGAAAGACTCAAATACCAGTGTTGAGATAGTTCGCCGGGCACGTTCCATTGTCAGAGAAGAACTCAAAGCAGCAGGAATACAGAGAACTGCGATATTGAATCAATCGTAAATGCACAATTTTTCTGATTGAAAGAGCTCAATAAACTTGGTGTGATGGAATGTTGCGAAATGCAATTTTAAATGTTGTCCAGTAATATTACGAGTGCCTCGTGTTTTTTTTGTATTGCTTTGGACAGAATAGCAAGATAGATGCATTATTTTGTTAATGAGAGAGAGCTCTGTTTTATATTTTTCGTTTTCCTTTGAAGGTTTCACGATTTCTATGGCTTTACTGTGTGCATCCTGTAATCTCCTGCGTTTTTCAGGCTTTTGTGATTGTTTTTTGAGCGTTGCCATCACAGTATCTAAAATGTTCGTATTGTTGCATGCTGGAAACTAATCTAGAAAGGGTCATATTGACTCCTGATATCTTTTTAAATTGCATATTAACCCCTGATAGTTTCATATTTCTAAATTGACACTCTGAATCTTTTAAGTTCAGACAGAATGCTGTTCTCTGTTGGTTTTTCTGTCTATAAATTATAATATTCTTGAAATATTCTCTTTTTTAATTTAAATATTTTAAAATAATATGTGAACTTAGCATTATACTATCATTTTTTTTCCCTCTAATTCTTCAGTCCAATCTCATCTTCGGTCACCTTCGGTCATATCTGGCAGGGCGAGCAATGCAGCTACTGCTTGTGACTGCACTCAAAAGAGATGTCCGGCAGGGCGAGCCTGCTGCAGCTGCTGCCTAATGCTACTGAGGATGTATTTTTACCTCTACCGTTACAAAATAGGCAACAGTTAATGAAAAGAGATTCTGTCCAAACTTATAAATGTTGGGGTGTCCATTTAGAATATGAAGATTCGGTGGCTAATATGAAATTTAGAAAGATTTCGGAGAGCCGACATGACAGCCCATTTGGAAAAAACCTTCTCAGAGAATGCATATATTATAGTAGTTTGAGCACAAAGAAAAAACAATTTTTAGTGAAAATGTAATACAATAGGGAAACAGTGTGAAAATATTAGTGTTTAATAAAGGATCTTTGAGGACAAAATGTAATAAGAAAAGGGCAAAAATAATGGAAACTAAAAGATGGCATAGTTTACACTCAATAGATCTTGATCCTGGGCTAAAATGTCAGAAGTAAATAATCTGCATTATGTACTAAATTTTATCTGCCAGTTAACCGATTTGTTATGTACATACCTATTCAACAGAGGTATTCTATATATTAAGGCAACAAGATATATATCAGTTAACTAATTTATTTACCTATATAATATTCAATAAAATTTTTCCATAATATAAACACAAGTATTGTATATAATATATAGCATGTTAAACACTTTTAATGTGTATTTTTTACTCTTTTTTTTCTATACATAGACGGATTTGAGCATGAAACTTCTTACAACTCACTCTTACTCTCTTATAGTGAGCTAGGTATCACTGGAAGTGTATTTCTTTTTTGTTGTAGATTGTCAGACTAGCACATAGGTTTAGGTTAAAAAGTCTTGAGACTAAACCAGGCAGGGAATAAAAGATTAAATAAAAATAATGTTAATGTTAATAATTGCCTAAAATTAACTGCAATTGTTGCAAATGAATTTGTATTTACTAAATGGTGCCGCAGTAATAAATAGATTTGTGGCTAGTTATGCTAGAAGGTATCTTGGTCCAAAAAAAAAATTCAAGATTTTTTCAATTTTGGGGCATGTTTGTTTCGCCACAAAGCGCTGCAAGTCGTAAGTCGTAAAACTTCTTTTTCATTTTTCGCTCTTTATTTCGCTGAAAAACAACTTGCAAAATGCAACTCTCATTCTCCCACTTGCAGTTGCTACAGTTAATTTTGTGGACATATAAATCTCAATTTTACACCCACATTTTATCACTTACAGTTGCTACAGTTAATTTTGTGGTCATGTAATCTCACTTATAACACACTTGCAGTACACTTGCTGTTCAAAGCAGTTACTTGATAATCAATTATATAATTTAATATTATTAAATTTTTAATTTTTTTAATAGCGTTCAATTTCTTATTTAATTATTTAATTATTTTATATTTTTAATATTTAGTTTTTTTATATTTTTACTATTGTTTAATATTTTACTATTTTAGTTTAATATTGTTATTTAATACTTTATTATTTATTAATACTTATACCATTTTTAATATTTTATTTAGAGTTAAAATTTTATTAATATAACAATATTATACTTCAATATAAAATTACTATATATTTAATTATTTATTTTTTAATATAAATAATTACTTAATTAATGTTATAATATACTTTATTATTATATTGATATTTTATTATGTTAATATTGTAATAATAATTCATTATAATAATATTATGATAATAATTTATTATTAAATTAAAATTATATTTACTTTGTTAATTTTATATTTTTATTATAATAAATTTAATATTATAATACTTTTTAAGTATTTATAATATTATAACTATATTTTATTATTTTTCTTAAAATTTTTTAATATTTATGTTTTATTAGTATTCTTAAAATTTTATTAATGTTCTTTAGACTTTTCTTAAAATTTATATTAGTTATTTAGTTAATATTTTAGTAATATTTTATTAATTATACTAATATTTTATTAATATTATTATTATAAATAAAATATTAAGATTATTAATATTTTATCTCAAATTTATTAATACAATTTAATTTACAATAGTAGATTTAATTTAATAGTATTTATAATATTTAAATCACTGCTACAATTAATTTTTTGTCAACTTTTCCACTTACACTTTTATATTACCAGCCAAACACCGTAAAATACAATATACTTTTTCATTTACACTTTCACTTTACCAACCAAACACCATAAAGGACAATATACTTTCTCATTTTCACTTTCATTTTATCAATCAAATATTATAAAGCACAATATATTTTTCTTGCTACAATTCATTTTTTTCATTCTCATTTTATGACTTACGACTTGTAACATTTTGCAGCAAACAAGCCTTAATTGTCAGTAATGATTACTGCAAATAGAATTTCAATGTTTAGTTGGGTTAAAACAAAATGCTTTTAACTTTTTTTTGCTAATTTTGTCGGAAGGTTCTAGACAAGTTCTTAGGGAGGCAAAAATGGAAAATTTCAAATAAATCCTGCATCTTTGAATATAATTACACTTTCTCTAATTTTTTTTTTTTTTTAAACCGTGTGTCTCCAGGGACCGGGTTAGCTCCTTCGCGCGAAGGAGCTAACCCGTCCTTCGCGCGAAGTGGTCCGTTGGATTGATGTTGCATCGGGATTCGTGAAGGAGCTAATGTTCACAGACGCACGAGTCCGCGGCGCTCTTCGACGTTCTCCGATGAGTCCACATTCTCTAACGTCATCGCCGAGTTCGATCTCCGTGGTGGATTCTGACGGTCGCACGTTGCTGCACTTTGCAGCGGGGCTTGGGTCCGAGGACTGAGTCATGGTGGTGGTCTGCATTTTGTCAAATGTCCCATTTTGATATGTCAAAAAAAAATGTCCCATTTTAACTTCACCAAAACTGCATTTTGTCAAATCAAGTAGGCTCCATGAGAGATAATTCTGTATATGGAATGCAACACCATAATTATGTCCAGGTATCTTCAATTTTTTTTTGTATAATACTGAAAGTTTATTATTGTTTTGTCTATCTATAAGATATCATGCTTTAACATTTGTAATCAAATTTCTTGAGACCCTTTTCCTTTGGCTCAGCTTCTTAACTTCTTGGTGCTATGCATGGTTCTTTGCCACAAGGATTCCATGGGATGAACATGGCTAATCAGGTTTTAGTTCATATAAATAACTGACTTATTTTTCAATTTATTTTAATTAAATTTTACTATGATAAAATTTTCATTTTATATACAGGAATCTATGCTTCCTAATTCATATCAACTGTGTACATGTAAGAATTTCCCAAACAAGTCAGGACGGGTCTTCCTCTTATGATTTTATAACCAATGCCAGAAGTAAACACTAATGATCAACAGCGTGATATTAACAAATTTCTTATAGGTAAAATATTCTTACTATTCTTTAATGACTTAATGATTTGAAAAATTATTTTAATTATGTTAATGTTCTTGTTGACATTGTTCTCATAATGTCTATTATGTCTTATTATATAATGTTCCCCTGCAGAGAAATTTTGCTCCTTTGGAATAGAGGTCTGCGCTTGCAGCTATGGAGATCGTAGAGGGGGTGACAGGACCAAGTGTTGGTTTTGATTAGACTATTAGGGTCAATATTTATCGTGTTTCAATTTATTTATTTCTTTATGTGTCCCAAACTGGAGTAACTTTTCTGTATTGAGATTTACATCTTAAGGAATGATGTATATGCGCATGACATTCTTGCGTAATTATCAAAAGTTTATTATAGCAGTTTGGATAATTATAGTTTTGATTATATTCATGGTGAGTATTGGGTTTGTTTGATATCGGATTATGGGATAAATTAATATTTGTTCTGCTATGAACGAGTTGATGATTGATAGTTCAGTAATCCTTCATAATATTCTTTTTAGAACAGGTTAGCACTAATATCCTGTGTAAAGATAAATGGTGATAATTTTCCTCTTATCTTCATGGTTGAAAAATTGATTAATTTTAGATAGTTGGTGCATATGATTCTTGACATTCTGGATCCCAAAATCTAGGGGTTTCGGATTTTTTTTTAAGAGCCATTCTCTAGGCTATAGTCAGGTTAATTGAATAAATAACGAAAAAATGTTGTGTAATTATCTAGGCTATATCACCAACACTTTCTTATGGTGCAGGAGTGAACATCAATTGTCAAAGAAGTAGGGGGAAAAAAAAAAGATGAGACGAAGTAAACAAATTCAAGGATTCTCAATACAGATGCAAGCTAAATCTTCTAAATGTTAATCATGCGAGAGAAAATTTTTTGAGTGGTATTTGTATTAAGATGTTTCCCATCAGTTCATTCTTTGCATATGTATTTGCACCTGCTAAATGTCCAAACTAAAATAAGATTCCTGAGTATTTGGTATAATTCATGAATGTAAAAGCTATTATATCTATTGTTGATCACTTTATAATACAAAAATGAGCTGGTAGTACAACATCTTCAACAGTTACAATCCAAGACAAGTTAGCACTGACATCCTCCAAACTTACTAAACTCATCAAAGATGAATCACACAATCTCTACCAACAAGTCAGACTAGAAATGAGTGTAAGACTTAATATACTGGACATATGAATTAAGAATATGACATGCTTTATAAGATTACAACAATAATCAAAGACTGGCAACTGAATAACACAGTGATTCGCCATTAATAAGTGCAGCGTTGTGCGACCATTAGAATCCTCCATGGAGATCGACCTCGGTGACGACGTCGGAGAACATGGACTCGTCGGAGAATGTCGGAGAGCATCCTTGACTCGTCGGAGAATGTTGGAGAGAGTTGTCGACTTGTCGGAATTGACGGCGACCAAAGGCATAATTTGCTAAGAAGAATAGAAGCTTATAGACTTCTAATAATAAACAAGCTTGTGACCTAAAGGAAGCATTCAAGTATGATCAACTTTCCTAAAAAGGAACAGAAGCATTATTTGTTTGCTAAGAAGAATAGAAACTACAGTAGCATGAGAAAACACAGATAGTACCCGCCTGCAACGTGCAATGGCGTTAGCCCACCGCCGGCCTGCTCGTTCTTGTTCACATCAACTCCGACCTCTACCACCACCATGACTCAGTCCTCGGACCCAAGCCCCGCTGCAAAGTGCAGCAATGTGCGACCGTCGGAATCCACCACGGAGATCGAACTCGGCGATGACGTTAGAGAATGTGGACTCATCGGAGAACGTCGAAGAGCGCCGCGGACTCGTGCGTCTGTGAACATTGGAGAACATCATGGACTCGTCAGAACAACCGGTGGTGACATGGAGAATGTCCGTAAACATCGTCGGAGCAATAGGCGATGATGTGGGAGGAAGGAGCAGTCGGCGACAACATGAGAGGGAGCAGTGCCACGGGAGATGGATCAGTGGGATATTTGATTTTTTTCTTTTGTCTATTAAACTCCCATTAATGTAACGGAGACGGAGTAAAACGACTGGATGTGGGTGTCTCTTTAGCTCCTTCACGAATCCCGATGCAACATCAATCTAACGGACCACTTCGCGCGAAGGACGGGTTAGCTCCTTCGCGCGAAGGAGCTAACCCAGTCCCGTGTCTCCAAGCCTCAATAAGAACTCTCTAGAATCTAAGAGCCCCTCCCCCATGTCCAGTTCCATCCCCCAATTACAATTTGGGCTCTCTCTTTCTCTCTCTTAAATTTCTAAAAGAGGACTTGTTTTGTCTCTCTCTTTGAAGTCGTCGCTTGGTAATCTCTCTCTCATGGCGACGGATCTAGAGAAGAAGGCAAAAGAAGCCTTTGTCGACGACGATTTCGAGCTCGCCGTCGATCTCTACACCCAGGCTCTCGACATGGACCCCAACAATGCCGATCTCTATGCCGATCGAGCGCAGGCCAACATCAAGATCGACAGCTTCCCGGTAAAAATCACGCCTTTTTCAATTTCTGGACTTCTTGTTTTTAGGTCTTACCGTTTGCAAGTTCTATTTATTTATTTATTTATTTTGTGATGGTATCTATCAATCAACAGTAGTAGAGTGTTGGAATATAACTTGTTAGCATGTGCAGTTGACTTGTTGGGTTGGCTGCCACTTTAATTGATTCCTTGGTCGCGCTTTTGCTAGAGTGAGACAATAAGACCCCCTTACCATGTTCTGTGCTTTTCCTATTCTAAAATTTAAATATTTTTTCGTTTTTAATAGTATATTGATTCCTATTATGACACTGAGAGCCATTGCAGCTTTATATATGTTATCCTAGAGTAGAATTCATCTAGAACTCACTAAGCCTGAAGCGGTGGTTGTTTGATTAAGGTAAAATAAGGATGTGTTTTGATGTATCAATATGTGAACTATTACCCTGATCCTTGCAAGAGAACTCAGCAAAAACTGGGTCACTTCTCGAGTTTTTTGGGGAAAAAATTAACAATGTGAATGACTGATGGTGATCGGGATTCACGGATACTGTGCCTCATTTTCTTGAAATAATGAACTGTTTTGATTGAATGACATATGGGGTTTGCATAATTTTTATGGTTTCATTTGTTTCTGATTTTCAGTATACTGGTAAAATCTTGTTAAGAGAAGTCGTGTATGTACGAGACGATGATGGTGATGAATTTCGTGTTATGTGATAGGGTTGGAAGGCTATTATTACATGAATTTAGATGAGGAAGCAGTCTATTTAGTGTTCTAAATATCCCCGATATAACCCCGATATTGCGCCGATATTGCGTTTACAGCACCTAGCCGCAATGATTTGGCATATCCAAACCGATATAGCGATTTTCACCCAAAATCGCCGATAAATCGGCATGGACCCGATATATCGGCCGCAATTTCGGCGATTTTGGACCCGATATAGCGTTTTACACTCAATTTCTAGGTTAGGTATTTGGGTAATTCGAGCGATGTGACAATGTGGCATTTGTGAAGATTCTACACTGGATAGTGATTATGCATTTATAAGCTTAATGCAAGTTATCGAGTTAAGTATATCTTAAACATATAAGTATGATGTTTTATGTATAGCTTTATATAATTTATGCATATATTGTCTTATTGAGATGCAATTTAAGACAAGAAGATATGTATATTTACAGTCCGATTTTGACATCCGATTTTTGAAAATATCCCCGATATATCCCCATCCCGATAAATTTTCCCGGCCGATGTAGCCGCTGTGGCCGCCATTTAGAACACTGAGTCTATTAATCAAGAAAGCAATTGTGGTTTGTGTTTTAATTGATATGTGACAAAGTTTCTCCAGGAATCTAGGTTTTGATGACTGAATGTGAGACCTGGGAAGATTAGAATGTCAATTGCCTCTTTGATCCCATACCCAAGTAAGAAGATTTATGAAACCATGGTCTGAGACTCAGAATAAGAACATGGTTGTGAAAGAAGATTTGGAATATAATGATTTGTAGAAGATTTTTCTAGTCTTAGCTACCGGTTTAATTCATCAAATGGGATGTACTGTGCAAAAGGGAATTAGAATAGCAGATCTTTATCTTTGTGACATTCTAGTCTCAAACCTAGTGGATTGTTCCCTTACCTTTTAATAGGACACCTGAACCTAATTTGGGCCTTACTTTGCTCATAGGGAGGAGCATACCTTTCAGGACTTTTTATTTAATTGGAGAGCTTTGGTTATCAGGCACAAGAGTAACATGGGCTAGGTTTAGGCCTGCATATTTTTTCTATATATTTAATTGAATTGGAGTACAAGTTTTGGACATTGGCATATTTTTCACTATGCAGTTAACTGAAGATACAAGTGTAAAGAGATGTGTGTTTCATGTGATGAGTGCTCATGTGTATAAAGTAAATTATGAAAGTTGCATTTGCAAGGATTGGAGCTATTGGGTCATGACCTCTCAATGGAACCCCTTTACCGCTCTAGTATCTTACTTTAACAATTACTAATGAATATTATATTGTTACCATATAACATATACATTCTTGTATGCTTAAGTTTATCATTTGTGACACATAATTTGATCACTTTCTAGATTAACCTCACAATTTGCACTTTATAATATTCATAGCTCTGTAGAAAAGTATGACAATGAAAGGAATACCTAATGGTCTTTTTGAACATCAATCATCATCATCATCATCATCTAAGCCTCTAAGGTTGGAAAATAAATTTGATTCAAAGTTGAGAAAGCTCCTCGAAAGAATTGACAAAGTTTTTAGGATCCCTTGTGATGGTCTAGTGTCAATGGTCAAATTCCTAGCCATGCAAGAGAGGTCATATCATAGAATCTTGATAGCCTGTTGGACAATATTTATCATTTTGATCTTGCAATTTAAGCTAATGTAACCAAAGTACTTTGGGTTTTCTTAAAAAGTGGTTAAATTCAAGATGAGGAGGTAATCTAGGAAAGGATCTTGATTGGTAGTATGGTGGGTTAGATCGATAATGGAATTTAACCATGGTTTCAAATATTGGCGGATTCTGGTATATATCTACAATATTGTATCCGGTTTTGAGGTACCTGATACGGTATTATCTCTATAGCATCGGCTGATATCGGGTTTGATATCACAGATATGATTAATATTGAAATTATCAGCTGAAATGGACACTGGAATACTATTGTCCGATAGGGATATAGGTATTAAGGTTTTAAACCATGAACTTAACACATGCATCAAGTAGCTAGCCTTCAAATTCCCTTGAACTAGAAAACTCTATATGAAGGCTAGGATAGCTTAGGGACTCACATTCATCTCTAGGGCCAAAAAAAAAATAACACCAAGAAATTAAACATCAATGATCTTAGAAAGGCAGAATTATGTCAAGCTTTCACCTCCAAGCACAATACAAGTTACAGCGCCCAGTGAATCATTGTCAACCTTAGTTGATTAGAAAATATAATTATTTTTTTTTCCCATTATCAGTAAATACCAGTTTTTTCTGACTTCAGTAGATTAAAACTAAACTTGCAGTGTGTTTGCCAAATAATTATTGTTGGATAGGAGAAACCAGATCATGTGAAAACTATGAATTTCTGCTACCGAATATTTGTACACATGAAGTTCACAACCCATCCTCCTCAGCTATTATGTTCTGGAACACAGGATTCAATCGCATATCATATCAGTTAACAAGGACCAGTTGTCTTTTAATTTTTTTTGGCTTTATTTTCAAAGATTAGGAGGAAAATACTTTTGACTCGATGCAAAACAATAAGTTGTTGCTCCGAGTATTTTGAGGAAAGAAAAAGAGAGGCGATCTATCTTCAGGAAGTTAGGTTTGAGCTATGCTAGTCAGATACTAATGCACCTTAGAATAGTTCATATAGTTTGTGTATGGAGTATTTATAAACTCCAAGGAAACATCTACATTAGACTGGATGTCACATAACTTCACTCCTTTAGTGAATGTATCTGGTAGCCGTCTGAATTCTGGATCCAACCTTTTGGTTTTAGTTACTAAGCTGACCTCATGTTGACATATCGAATAACCCTGCTTGTGTCCATTGAATCATGTGAAATGGTAGAGTTGTTGTTTCTATGTCTCTACTGCAACAATCCATAATCTATTTGTAGTTTTAGTCTGTTAGAAGAATGTGTTTTTAGATCCAAGCCTTTTCTTTCCTTTTCTTTTTCACAAGTATAACTCTTAAAGCTTATTTATATTTGATCTTCTTGTTTTCTCTGGTATTTCTCTTCCTACATCATATGTAGAACTTATAATCATTATATGCTTTCCATTAATACCTATTCTCATGTCAAATTCTGTATTTGCAGAAGCCGTTGCAGATGCGAATAAAGCTATTGAGCTTGATCCTTCTATGTCCAAAGCTTATTTGCGCAAGGCGTAAGATAAATGCTCATGTTATTGTGTTCAACTTTATTGCATACCTTCTTCCTTTGAAGTACAAATTGATCTTTTAAGGGCATATATTAATCCAGAGGCATCTATTAGAATTTTGGGCTTGGTTTGTATTAAAGCCTAGTATGTAAAAAGATGGTTGGGACTTAAAATTCAATGTGGTTTTCATCCTTAATTTTTTTGGTTACTTGAAATTAGTCCATGAGTCATATGCGTTTGGGAGATTCAATAATGTGGTTGTAAATCTACAGGTCCACCAGTGTTTTAAAACACATGGTTTCTCTAGATGGCCAAAGTGGCACCAGGCATATAGTTTTTTTTAACTTTAATAAGAAACATACGTAAAAAACAAAAGCAGGAAAACCAGTGAAAAGGAAAGAGAGGAAAAGGAGAAACTGCAGAATAAACAGCACCAGCAGAAAAAAGAGAACGGACGCAGGAGAGAGAGATAAAAGAAATGGAATAATAGCCTAAAAGGAAAAAAAATAAAATAATAATCATAAACATAAAATTATCTTCCATTGCTGGTGGCATTGGTTGGATTATAGCCACACTGTTCTTGGTTCACAGCGATGTCGGTCTTTGGCTTTGATGACAGTCATATGACTTAAGGGTAGGTTTGGGTAAGAAAGAGAAACTGAAATTAGGGCTTGAAATGGGGTTGGGTTGTCATCTTTTACTTGAACAGATAGATCCAACTCGTTTTACTTCTTACCCAATTAAATGAAATGGGCTATCTAGGCGGGCCTGGTGAAAAACAGCCTGTTTGGCAGGAGCCAAGTGGAGATAGCCTGCGTAAGCCGGGTTTTAGGTGTCTTGGCCACATATTGGCACATACACTGTAGGAAAGACGGGCTCGGCTGTTTCACAAATTTGGATGCCTGGGCCATTCTTTCAAAATCATTGATCATCTAGCCATTTCCAATTGAAAATTCTTTTAGCTTCTTCTAGTAACTTGAGTTAGCATGTTATCTTTTTTGCTATTTGTTGTGGTTAAATTGACAAAAGCGGAGAGTTGAATTGACCAAAGAGAATCTAGTAAAAAGCTGCAATAGAACAGGTCCTCTTTAAACTACGTGCCTTGCAAACTATCAACCTATCGCAATCATATGCCAATAGTATAATAGTGTCTTGCTCTTATTTATTTTGGAGATAAATTATTGCAAGTTGAACAAGCTTCTTTACCAACAGGAAGTCAAAACTCAACAAACCATAATTACATCCACAGAAGTTATCGGACAACTTTAGAGACACAAATTGATTACTAGAACAATTAAGCTGTTCTATTCTTGTGAATATAAAAGGGACTCACCTTTTATCCAAAGTTTGTCACATCTGGAAACAAACAAGTGCTTATTGAAATAAGCTTTGTTCATCAAATGAGTAAATTCTACAAAGGGGAGCGATACGGGCTGCATGATCATCTTTGGAATGCTCATAAAATAACTAGTTGTTGTGCTTGTTCCTTTATCATACAGGTTGTCAAGATATTATCCTAACAAAATAAGGACATATGGTCAACATAAATGCCAGCTTTAGGTCCATATTGGTTTGATCTTTCTAAGAGTTCGGTACATGCTTTTATCTTTTGTGAGCCAGTTAAATGAAGTTCAATTATTGACTTGTTATGGTTTATTACTTTTGCTTAAGGTTATCTCTTCAACTCATCATTCTTAATTTGCACTAAAGTCTATTATTGCTTGTTGTGAATCGTGTATGCGTGTATGAAAATCAATAATATAACACAATCACGCTTCACCAACATGAAACAATCGTTGGTAGGAAAAGATTAAAAATAATAAAGCAGATAAACATAACAAAATTACATGGGCAAACAAGTCTAATTCAATCGTGAATCAATTAAAGATAATATATTATACGGCAAAAGATTTTACGATCAATATTAAAGCTACTAAATTCAAAGACTAGAAGATATACACAATCTCACTTTTGGTGGACAACGGTTAAATCGACAAAATATCATAGATTAATTATCATACTCGAAATAACCGATTAGGATAAGAGCGTACCTACTGAGGATCATGTCAGCCTCAGTGACCTGTAGTCGATGTCAATACGTAGATCTCGTCGTTACGAACGCAATGGCTCGAAAATCACCTGAATCGGAGTCCATATGTGCAAGTTGCGGACTAAAAATCATTACGATGTCTTAACGGGCCTGTTTGGTGTTGCCGGTTTGTTTATTGTAGCTCGCATGTACATGGACTGTAGCACACAGGGTTCGGTACTGTAGCAGTATTGTAGCAATTTTTTTTGTCAAAAAATTGAGAAATAGAAATAAGGGTTTGGAAAGGGGATTACAAATTGAGATTATGATTTTGAGAGGGAAAAAATAGGACAAGGGGATAAACTAGCTAAGGTTTCACACTCTAATTAGGGTTTCTTTAAGGGCTTCACACACAAAGAGAGAAATTATAGAGAAATCACAAACTCACACAATTTGAGAAATTTTCTTCATAATAATTCTCATTGCATATTGCTTGATACAAGAGGCCTTTTATAGGTTTTTACAAAATTGAATACAATTCAAACTAAAACTCCTAATCAAAATAAAATTACAATCTCAACTTTTACAAACTAAAACTCTCAACCGAAGTAGGATTACAATTATCAAAAGGAAACCAAAAACAAAGAAACTCAAAATAAAGAAACTAGAAAATAGAATTCTACAACTACTGGAAACTAGAATAAGGTGTCTTCTCCACCGTTGAAACATGTGCCATACATGTTGCTTGATGTTTGCATCATTCTCTCCGTGTTGGAGAGAACTCGACTCCGTCGAGTTAAAAGAGGAAGTGCTTTCATAATTCCAAAATTTCATGATCAATCTTCGGCAATCATTTCGGTGTAGCCATGTATTATCAATTGGTACTTTTCTTTCCAACAAATCAGATATTTTCGAATCTCACCAACTTGGGTGGTGATAATTTTATTATCTAAGAATTTATCAACTTGACATGCTGTATAACTAAAATCTTCAGCAGTGGTGAAAAGAAGGGCTCTCGAGAAGAGGCTCATTGGAAGGCCAAGTAGGATAACATCAAGACCTTTTTAATCCACTAAGCAGTCAATATTGAAAGTAGAACTGATGCCAATATATATAGTAAGATCTATAACATAAATATTTTCATTCAATTTCATCAAGATTTGAAATGGATCAGAACTACAAGCATGCAACTTTTGAATTGTATCACCAACATTAAAAGTATTTATTCTATTCCTATCATCAGCTCGTATCTCATGATTGGTGTTGTTTTGTGTAATTTTTTCACTGATCTCTGTGGGTTGTTTGTGCATGTATGATGCAAAAGATGATGCAGACTCGATGGCTTGATATTGATCGGCTATGAGGATAAGGTCTATGGAGAATTTCAATTTGAGGCCTGGCATATGACGCAAGGGGAAAGTGGATGGTATCGACAGTAGAGGAGGAAAGAGTTGATGACCAGAGCAGATAATGACACTTGGGGTCGACAGTAAAGGATGAAGGCATTCTGGATTTGTAACAGGCGGTTTCGTAACTTTAGCGACTTTAACTAGACTTAGACAATTAGTAGCAACATTCCCATAACTCTGACACTTGTATATTTAGTCGTGGGACTAAGCTTGGAGAAGTCTCTATCACTAAACTCCTTTATGACGGATGTGAATACCAGAGAGATAGGACTATCATACTTCTTCATGACCGTTCTATCTATGATCCTATCCAAATTTTTGTTCACGTTTTTTGAGATTTGGAGTAGATTATTAAGCTTGGCCATGATGTCATCTAAGGTAGGATGGAAATTCATTGAAGTTGGTATGCATTAAACAAACTAGATGAATGATGGAATTCCTATATGCAAAAAAAATTTAAATGTTTTTTATTTTTTTAAATGCAAGAAAGCGGTAAAGTTTCTTAACAAATGCCTAGAGGTGTGAAATCAATAAATTTTTGTCCTTTGAATTTTGAAATTTTAGTTTGTTTTGACTAAAATCTAAACTAAATGCAAGCAAGTAAATAAATATGACTAATATGTATACATAATCGTGCTCTGATACCAAATTGATGTGAAACGTGAATGCGTGTATGAAAATCAGCAATAAAACACTCAATCATGCTTCACCAACATGAAACGATCGTTAGTAGAAAAATATTAAAACTAATTAAGCAGATAGATGTAACAAAATAACATGTGCAAATAAATCCAATTCAATAGTGAATCAATTAAAGATGATATATTATGTGGCAAAAGATTTTACAATCAATACTAAAGCTACTGAATTCAAAGGCAAGCAGATATGCCACAATCTCACTTTTGGTAGACATCAGTTAAATCGAAAAAATATCAGAGAATAATTATCAAACTCGAAATAACTGATTAGGATAAGAGCGTACCTACTGAGGATCATGTCAGACCTCAGTGACATGTAGTTAATGTTGCGTAGATATCGTCGTCACGAATGCAATGTCTCGAAAATCACCTGGATCGGAGTCTGTATGTGCAAGTTACGGGCTGAAAACTAATAAGATGCCTTAACAAATCTGTTTGGTGTTGCAAGTCTGTTTACTGTACTCGTAGGTACGAGGACTGTAGCACACCGTACTGTAGCAAAAAAAGTTTCTGAATTTTTTTGTCAAAGAAATTGGAAAATAAAATAAGGGTTTGGAAAGGGATTAGGATTTTGAGAGTGGGAAAAATTGGGCAAGGAGATAAACTAATTAGGGTTTCACACTCTAATTAGGATTTCTCTAAGGACTTCATACATGAAAAGAGAAAGTGTAGAGAGATCACAAAGTCACACAATTTTGAGAAATTTTCTTTATAATAATTCTTATTGCATATTGTTTGATACAAGAGGCCTTTTATAGGCTTTTACAAAATTAAATACAATTCAAATAAAACTTCTATCAAAATAGAATTACAATTCCACTTTTTAGAAACTAAAATTCCCAATCAAAGTGAGATTATAACTATCAAAAGTAATCCAAAAATAAAGAATCTCAAAATAAAAAGGCTAGAAAATAGAATTCTACAGCTACTGAGAATCTGGAACTAGGCGTTTTCTCCACCGGTGAAACACGTGCCATACCTATTACCTTGAGCTTAAGTTCAAGAATCTCTTCTGATTGTGGCCTGGAATTTTTTTTCCTCTGAATGGTATGTTCACTTAGTTATTTAAAAACTGCCTGGAGCTCAAGCGGTGGAATCTCTTTTCAGAGCACCTCAAATTGAACATCACGACCGCATGCCATAAGCTCAAGTTATTAGCTGTGATTCTTGTTTGCTTGTACTATCTTATTTAACACCTTATGGAACCATGTGATATTTCTGACCTTATCCAGTCGATCTTGTCCGCACATGATGCACCATTAGTGACGTGAAAAATCTGTTCCTTCTACTCAATTTTAATTCTACTAATCTTCGTTGGTACTTCCTGGAAATGCTTCTTGGTTTTGTCCTCCGTAATTTTATAGTGCCAATGAAAGCTAAAGTTTGTCTCATGTAAACAAATGTTTTGCAATTCATTATATTCAAAACATCATAGAAAATATATGCATGTTTAGCATGTATTATTCATGTTGTATCATTTTTCTGATTTGTAGTTTCATTTTTTGGCATCGGGCATTATTCATGTCCCCATTTGTAGCCCAGACACAAACTTTCCGATTGACAAGATTGGGCAAGTGTCACTTTGAGCATATATGTCACACTTGTCGGATATTGTTATTGTCACAATCTTTTCTAAATGAGGTATTTATTTTAGATTAAATGGATATGATATAACGGAAACATCATAAAAAAAGACTTTATCCCAAATCTTTGGAGCTGGCTACATCAATACCTTGTCTTTGTACGATGCTGTTAAGGAACTTGTCTTCCTAACAGCTATACATACCCTTTTTAACTGCCTCAACTCCATGCTTATTTACATGCCTACATCTAATTGCTCCCAACTATGATCTTATTGCTTGTGCAATGGCTACAATAACTACTAAGTTGGAATCTTCATTTGATCTTGTTATCTTTCTCAGTTCTCTGCATCTTTCACTATAGATGTTGCTTTTCTGTGCTATTAGTTTCTGTTCCATCATCCAGTTAATTTCTAGATTATCTTTTCACCATCTTTTGATCTTAGTTTATTTGTATACATTAAAATGCATATTTGCTTTAGTGAGTAGCATTTACATATCTTTTTAGATCTTTGTAAATCCTTAATTTCATTTGTCTCTTGCTTGCTTTATTGCCTATATTTCCCTTTAAATTTTATACAGACTTCTGCAACAATCTCGTTGAGGCGTAACCTATAGACCTCACTATTTTGTTTTTCCTCTCATTAGTTGCAAAAGGTCTCCTTAAATATATTTGCCTCTAAAATGTTAGTCCCTGCACTTATTTCTTGGACTTCCACAGATCTGCTCATTTATTTCTATTTCATTTCCTTCAAAGTAAACTAATTTATAAATGCATAAAGTACTGTATTGTTTCATTTTTTTTATTTGCTACTTAATCGATGAAGCTTAATTGATGTAATTGAAATTTTTCTAGGTGATGTTTATTTTATCTTTTTCCATTCTCTGACACGATAATATGTTTGACCAATGAATGTTGTGCCTCTCACATTCAGTTCACCTGACTGTATGGTCTGCTGCTGTAGTATCCTCCGTCTTTTAACTTTTTATAGCCACTATATTGATTCCAATCCTCTAATTTGAACAGACACCCATTTCCTGTGATTTTCATTGAAATTTCTTATGTCAGTAATAAGTTTGTCAATATTGATCAAAAACTTTGTTTTTAGTTGCCTATCCGTGTTGTTATACTTTTCAGAAAGATGACAGTTCTATATGTTTCTACTGACAGTATTGCTTGTATCAAGCTTGAAGAATATCAGACCGCGAAGGTTGCTCTCGAAGCAGGTCTAAAATTGGCACCTAGAGATTCAAGATTCACCAAATTAATTAAAGAATGTGATGAGAGAATTGCCGGTATGTTGGCAGTTACTTCATGTCTTCTACTTGCAAGTCAAAAATTAAGTTGTGTGACATGATATATGTAGAGAAAATAAGAATAGTGTTAATCCCATGTGTCAAGGGATCAGATCGCATATGTGGATCACCTGGAATGTGTTTGAGGCTCTAATAAAGGAGAGACAGATTTTAATTAGCAAAGACTAAGAGAACTTCTAAATGTTAAGAAAAAGTGAGAACATAAACTAAAATTTCCTATATCAACATGTTGTTTAGATGATTTGTAATGACTACAGAGATGTTAGATCTAAGTTAACAGCTAAGATATAACAAGAGCATATAAATAAGTTAAACATGTAAGAGAATAAAATAACAACAGACAATCAATATACGTCAATGGTAACTGGCATGAATAACATGTTTATGCCTAATCTTTAAATAAATCATCATGTCACAAGCTTGGATGAAGCCATGATTTTTCATCGTGGGCCAGTACAAAACCTAAAATTTTTTGAAGTTAACTGTGAATTGTTGATGGTTATAACAAGTTGTTAAGATATTACCTATTCCAAAATTATTTGCGATTCCTATCTTGCTTTCTCATTACATAAAGAGTAATGTGAATTAATCAATTTCACTTTCATTTGGTTTAGATCAATAATACAATTTTAGGAAGAAAAAAAATTGCTGCAAATTCAAATGCAGAAAGCCCGGCTCTTTATTTTTTCTTGCCGGGGGGGGGGGGGGGGGGGGATTCGGATATTTAATTTTCCTTACCTTTAATTGAGTTGAGAGAGAGATTTATGGATCATTTATTCAGTTATGGTAAAATTAGCAGGGAATAATACTATCATCCCACAAATTTCAGGATCTTAAAAGCTTGACAGGCTTCAAGTATTGGAAAATTAGCAAGTTTTTTTTTTTTTTTGGGGCGGTTGGTGGGGGGGGGTTAGGCTTAAAATTTATGACAAATTATTAACCATAAATGGATTTTTCTTTTTCTTTTTTTGGGGGGTTTTTTTTTGGGTGGGGGGGGGGGGTGTTGGCATGGCCCCCACAAGTTTGTATTTGGCTCCGTCCTTGAGCACTAGACAAACTACATGGCACAAGTTTTGTTAATAAAACATAAATAGAGAAACAAGTTAAGAACACAGAATATTTGGCAGCATATGGAGCTCCATTTGGGCTTTTTTATGAGAATCTATGTTAGTATATTTCCAAACGTCTTGCATTAATCTTCTTCATGTTTTCATCACTCATCCAGCTGGGTGAAGCAAACTAAAGTTTGTATCTAGTGGTTCTTGCTGCTGGATGGCAAAAATGGGTTTACTACTGAACTGCCCTATCATTGACATATTTTTTGAATAAAAATTTTCTTTAGAGTGACAGCTTATGATTGACATAATAAAAAGTTTTCTTATATTGGGTTTTTATGTTGAATATCCATTAAGGAGTCTGTATTATGTGCTTGTTTTCCAGAGGAAACCATCAGCTTGCCAAAGAAAGTGACACCATATGTGCCAAATATTGTTTCATCTATGTCGAATGGTGCTTCTGCAAATGTTGGGTCCACACAGGAGTCTGCATCGAGCAAACCAAAATATAGGTATTTTATATTTGTTTATGAAGTGTGCTTACCTCTTTGGCTATAAAATATGTAGGTGAATGTACTGTCCTTTTCTATTCTCTATCTATAATACATATTTTTATTGTTGACAGTGTCTTCTGAGCTTGTCATGTTTTCATTGTATTTCTTAAGTTGGCTTGATGTACATTGTTAGCCCACAACCCATATAACTCAAGCTTCCGGTGAAGTGGTTATCGAAGCACAAGGCTTTGGAGATGAGTGGTTCAAGTCTGCATTGACAATTGATTATATGCTCACCCTGAAAAATACACCTAGAGGGGGGGGGGGGTGAATAGGTGTACAAGCTAATCTAATGATGAATGATGCGGAATTAAAAACTATTTAAGCAAACTAAAGCTATTAAGCAAAACACACAAAGTATAACACAAGAGTGTAGCCGAATTCCCGGTGAAGGGCTCTGGACTATCTCCTCAGGATTCTTCTAAATTAAGAGTTGAGATTCTACTATGGCTCTCTTGGTTGAATACAAGTGTGAGCAAACAATCTCAAGCATATATCAATTGAGCACAAGATATATCAAGCGTATAAAATAACATAAGCATGCAAGATATGTAAACACAAGTGAGAGCAATCGCAAACACGGGAGAATTGTTTCGAGGTTCGAGCACCATTGCTCTACGTCCCCGCCTTCAACACTATGAAGGATTTCCACTAGAAATGATCCCACTGGATCACTCGGTGCCGCAACACCTACATCGAGTTCACATTAGAACTCCGGACCCGCAAGTCCCCCACTTGTTCCCGCAAGAACAACACACGCAAGCACACTAACTTGCCGAGGTCGCACCTCTTACAACTTCTCCAAACACACGTCAGAACACTTGGTAATCACTTCACTTGATTACCACAAAATACTTCTTCACCGAGGCCATAACCTCTACAACACTTCACAATACGAGGATGTAAACTTGTGATCACTTCTCTTAATCACAAAACAACTCTCACAGTAAAGCTCTTATAAGATTGATATGGCACTGGAAAGCTCAAGTATGTGTGAGAAAAATAAGGATAGATTTATGGAAAAAACTCAAGAAATCTTATTTGAAAAACACTCCTTTGATATGGAAGTATTAGCCCTAAAATAAGTGTAGAAAACATCTAATAGAGATGGGAAAAATTGGCTTTGAAACTCTCCAAAAATCTTATGTATAACAGCCCAAAACAGCCCCTTTAAATACTCCCAAAAACTTGCCGTTGGGGTCAAACTGTAGGTCAAAATGACTTGTCGGTCGACCGGCCGGTCGACCGGCCAATGGTCAAATTTCTGACCGTTGGGGCCTGCCGGTCGACCGCCCGGTTGACCGTGCCCTGGGTTTGACCTGCCGGTTGACCGCCTGGTCGACCGGGGCCAGATCAAGAGAGCTTTGCTCTCTGGACGGTCGACCACCCAGTCGACCGGCCCTCAAACCAAATGGCCGTGCACGTATCTGTGCACATCGGTCGACCGCCCGGTTGACCGACTCTTGTATCGATCGACCGCTCGGTCGACTGGCAGAAGGCCGGGTCAACAAATCTTGGGATTAAAACTTGGTCTTTTTAAAATAAAATCTCATGAAGTCTACAAAAATAAATTCATTAACATACTTTGAAGTACAAATATGTGTGATCAAAAATCAACACATATTACAAACATTTTGAATCATTTTTGTAATGTAGAAATTTTGCCTTAAAAAAATTCATATTTTTCAAAAACAATCTTCAATTTGAAAAACGATTTTTTTCAAAACTTCTCCAAATACAAAAAACAAGATATAAACACTTTTGAAGCTTAGTGTGTATGGATATGATGATCAACTATACATATGAGATGAAATATTTATGTTTTGACAATAAGCTCTAAAATAAGTTTTGATAAATACAAAACTCAAATATATGATATAGAATCACCAAATAAGTTTTTCTAAACATTTGAACCAACAATATGTATGGATGAAATCCAAAACACATAAACCATATAAACTTGTTTGATGAACTCTATTCATGAAACATAAAGATATATACTATGAAGCTCAAAAATCAAAACAGAATTTTCTAAAATCAAAACTGTTTTATGAAAACACATAAATTTTGTGTGTATATGAGCTTGAGCAATCTACAACTAATCTTTCACATTTTGTCTAAAACAAAATCTTAAAACTTACAAACACGACACAAGTCTTCACGAAAATCTTCTCTTGAAAATCTTCTTCTCCTTCCTGACTTGGTCCAAACATTGATCCAATGAGCTAGACTCCTCTTGAGTACTTGATGCGATCTTGATGCGCGAGCTCTTGAATCAACATGTGTTAGCTCCAAAACTTGACTTCGAATTTTTTGTTGAAGCTAAATACCGACTAAGATCTTGATCAAATATCTGAAACTTATTAAACACAAAATAATTAGTACTATAACTACATGAGTTAATCATCATCAAAACCAAGGTTCTAAATATCGGATATTGCGATCGTATCGGATGGGGTTTTTGATATCGGATATCGGATATCGGGGAAGATATCGGGGATACGCGCGCATATCGGGCGTTCATATTGGATACTATATATAATGAAATGCTGATAACTAAAAGTTGGTTTAGTGTCATAGATATCATCTCCCTAATAAAAATGATGTAATATGCATGCAAAGACAGTAAAAAATAATGTATATTTGCATGCAGTCGTGCAATAAATAAGTTATTTCATATCGGGCGATATATCGGGTAATTTATCGGCTGATATCGGGCAATTTATCGGCCAATATTTTAAATATCGGCCATTTTTTGCTGCAAACGATATGGCGAACGATTTCTCCATATCGTATCGGCAGCAGGCAAAAAAGGAAATATCGGATGATATCTCAGCCGACTCGGCCGATATTTAAAACAGGGATCAAAACTAGAGTGATGGGCCTTTGGGCCAACAATCTCCCCCTTTTGATTATGACAAAACTCATGGAGTTATATATGCATGGATTAAAGATAAGCTTCTTAGAAGTTCGCGCTTAACTCATGCATAGCAATAAACAAATAGATATTCAATAAAGTGCATAAAGTAAACACAAACATATATGCATAAATAGAGATATAAACATACATATATAAACTATCAAAATTCTTCTCTCCCTTTTTGTCAATTCATCAACAAAGGAGTGAGGACAAACAAACAATAAAGATGTATATGCGATATACATTCATGAAGAGGAGAGGCGTAAAGTTAGCCCCCTTGTATACATGCATTACATGGAGAAGGGATGTAACGAAACAAATTTTGATACCAATGAAATCAAATTGTAGATGACTAGACCCTCAACAAAACAAATTTTGATACCAATGAAATCAAATTGTAGTTGACAAAAACAAAAGTTGGTACCACTTAAAAAAACTTTTATGATACCAATAGTAGATTTTGATACCAATTGAAGGTGAAACATGAAGTACTTTTTGATATCAAATAAATACCAATTGAAATCAATGTATAAGCTTGTATAGATACCAATTAACATTTGAAATAACTCAAGCTTACCATAAACATAATTTGTGCTTTAAGAATGTAAATATTGTAAAACAAGCGCAATCAAATCATATATATGTATGTATGAAGATGGAAATACCAATTGAAATTGATATTAATTGAATTTTGAAGCATTAATATATAGAAAATAAGTATGAGTATACAAAAATCAATTATCATGAAATTCATGCGTATAACTCATAACTACCACCCTATTCATGCACATGTTTAAAAGATATTCAATAAGGGTATACAAGGCATGGTCGCCCACAGTGTTCTAAAAATCGCTTTACGCGGCCGCTTAAGCGGCCGCTTAAGCGTTTTCGGCCTAAACCCGATTAGAAATCGAGATAATCGGCCCAATTAAGCGGTTGGGCGTTTAATTCGTTTAATCAACGATTAATCGATTAATCGTTTACAAAAAAACGTTAGTTTAAACGAATCAGATGCGAAACCCAACCCAAAATTGGTTTTACCCGACCCGACCAATAATTTGGGTTTAAAGTCTCGCGATGGGATCGATTTCAGCCCTAATCCCTCACTTTGATCTCATCTCTCCCGGCGATCAAATTCCTTCCCCTTTGACGACAACGACCTCCCCATTTGACGGCGACGGCGATCTCCCCCCTGCGGCGACTCCCTCCCGACGACGAATACCTCGTCCTGTGGCGACCTTCTCTCGACGAAGACCCCCCTGCGGCGACCTTCTCACGACGAAGACCCCCTGCGGCGACCTCATCACGGCGGCGACCCCCTGCGGCGACCTTCTCTCGACGAAGACCCTCTGCGGCGACCTTCTCACGACGAAGACCCCCTGCGGCGACCTCATCACGGCGGCGACCCCTCCGGTGACGAGTTATCCACCTGCGGCGACAATCTCCTCCCCCTCCTGCGATAACCTCCCTCTTGCAAGTTCCTACCACCTGCGACGACCTTCCCCTACAGTGACCTCCCCCTCCGGTGACCTCCCCCGAGACAATCTCTCACCCCTTTGCTCCAGGTTTGATTTTCTCCTTTCTTTTCTTTCACTTTTTAAACATCAGTGATTATGTGAATTTCTCTCTTTGCAATCAAATTCTCAATACTGATCAATTATCAATTTATTAGCTTTCTTTCAGCCTTTCTTTTTTTTTTGCATAATTAGATTGCTAAGTTGCTATTGTAAATAATAAAAAGAAGAAACAGAACAAAATAGAATTATTATTTGTTATTACTTATTAATTGTCACACAGTATAGTAGTATACTGAATCCTGATACAGTTATACTGGTTGAAAAATTGGAGAAAAGCATCCAATTGCATAGTAGTTCTTTCTGAATTCGTTTCTACTTCATCTTTTTCTAATGCCACACAAGCTTTTAATGAATTTTTTTGGAAAAAAAGTGAAGTACTGAGAACTGTTATGAGTAATTAATAAATTGTCAAATTGAAAAGTTTTTAATTAAATTCTCCCATATTTTTGAAAAGAATTTACTGTTTAATCCAGTAATAACTGTTATGAGTTAGAAAGTCATTTATAATTCAAAAACTGAGAACTTATGTCATCAAATTTGCATCTGTTCACACTTTACACATGACAAAATTACATTTGCAGTCTTTTACAATGTCATTACATAAATAGCCTATTACAATGTGTAGTTGACTTTTTTTTGGAACATGCGTAGCACATGACAAAATTCAGCTGGTTTTTCCTTTCCAAAATCCTGCAAAAAATAAAATTTCAATTAGTAGAATGAAATTTGGATGTAGCAAAATTTCAATGCACAAAATAAGATTCAAAAATAAAAAATATTCAATGTTTCAATTAATTTCAGTTATTTTATGTTATTATCTTAATGTGTTTGATCTTTTTGTATTGTGTGAATGAATTTGGATGTAGGATCCTTTCGCATTACAATCTACAATCTTCATGTCTTCGTCAGCGTCCAATGCAAGTGATAGTGTTAGTGGACCACGTTCAAGTGGTCAACCAAGTGCATCAAGCGAAAATGAGATTCCACCGAAGCCATCGGGCTCTACTGATATTGGGTGGAATTATGGAAAGCTTGTTAAGAAAAATTCTTATAATGAAGTGAAGTGCAATAAATGTCATAAAATTGTGAAGGGAGGAATTTACAGGTTTAAGCAACATATTGCGGGGATAGGAGGGGATGTTAAAGCTTGTGTGATGCAGACTGATGAGGATAGAAAGATAGTTAGGGAATTTTTGTCTGGACCCAGAAGAAGAAAGTGGAAAAGAAGAAGGCTGAGAATGAACTCCGAGAAGAGGTGCGCATTTCAGTAGAAAGAGAGTCCATGGATTCAGAACTCGTCGGCGAAAAGAGACCTCGTGTAGTCAGTCCATTAAACACAGTCGTGGCTAGTGGAAAGTGGAAGCAAACATCAATCAATGAAGCTGAGAAGAGAAAGTACAAGGAGTTGGCTCATGATCATTGCGCCATGTGGGCTTATGCTAAAGGCATTCCTTTTAATGCCTTTGATGATGAAGAATTTGATTTATTTTGCGAGTGTGTTGGTCACCATGGACCTGGGTACAAGGGACCGAGCCAGTACCAGTTTAGAGTGCCTCTTTTAAACAAGGCATACAAGAAGATTGATGAAGAGATGGGACAAGCTAAAGAATTGTGGGATGAATATGGATGCAGCATTCTAACTGATGGGTGGACAGATAGGAAGCATAGGAGTGTAATCAGTGTTCTAAAAAAAGGTTTAAGCGGCCGATTAATCGTCCGCTTAAATGTTTTCGGCCTGAAATCGAATAGAACTTGAAGAAAGCGGTCAGATTACTTGGCAAGGCGATTAATTCGCTTAAGCGATGATGAAGCGTCTAATCGGTGATTAATTAGCATCCGTTTAAGTGTTATTCAATCGTTTTCTAAATTGATTCGAATTTCGAACCCATTAAGCTAATTGAACTCAAGCCCGATCCAATAATTGATGATATAAATTGTCGCGTGTTGGAGAATTAGGGCTCGCGAGCCCTAAATTTATCTACATCCTCGATTCTCCTGCGGCGATGATGAAGCTCCCGAATCTCATGAAGAAGCTCTCGATGCTCATGGCAATGAGAGAACGAAGCTTCCGAAGCTCTAATTTTATCTGAAGCTCCTGAAGCTCACGACGGCGACGATCCTCTTGAGGAATTAGGGCTCATGAAGCTCGACGATGAAAAAGTTTACAAAGCGCAGATGCTCTTGTGGTGACCTCTTGCGGTTGATCCTCCCGCCGCGACCATCCTCTTTGTCGACAAAGACCTCCCCCTGCGATCAGCTCTTTGGTCAGCAGCAAAGCGTCGGCGGCGACCTCCCCCTGCGTCGACGGCGACCTCCCCCTGGTTAGCTCTCTCCCCCCTCGTGTGCACGTATTTTGCTCAGGTTCTTTCCAATGGTCTTTAATTCTTTTAATAGGCTGAGGAGTGCCTCAAGCGAGAGAAAGATAGAGTTACACATTACTTACAGTTGCATCTAGCAGTGAACCAAAATTATTGGAAGTATGTTGCTTTTTGAAAGAAATGCATATATTTGTTTATTTAAAAAGCATTTTTTAACTATACTTGTTAGAGGTGGAGGTACAATGATGTACTTTGAACTGATTGACATTATTACTTTTTAATTTCTCTTAATACTAGCAATTTATTTTTTAAGTTATATTTGCTATATCTTTTATGCTTTTTTGGGAGTTTATAGAATTCATATTTGCATATTTTAAGTATTATAATATTATTATATATTATAATAATAATAAAACGTGTAATCCGTTTAATTATCGTTTAAACCGTTTAAGGATTATGCGCTCCCAGACCGCACACGTACTGAAACCTCTTTTTAGAACATTGTGAAATATTGATAACTAAAAGTTAGTTTAGAGTCATATATATCATCTACCTAATAAAAATGATGTAATATACTTTCAAAGTCAGTAAAAAAACAATATATATTTGCACGCAATTGTGCAATAAATAAGTTATTTCATATCGGGCGATATATTGGGCGACTTATCGGCCAATATCGGGCGATTTATCGGCTAATATTTCAAATATCGGTCGTTTTTGCTGCAAACGATATGATGAACGATTTTCCCATATCGTATCGACAGCAGGCAAAAAAGGAGATATCGGACGATATCTCGGCGACTCGGCCGATATTTAAAACAGGGGTTTTAGACAAAAATAACATATACATGATGCAAAAACATGTACAAAGTTAGGGATAATAAGTATAAATGAAAGAATCATCAAAACTAGGTTATACATGTACATGTAATGAGTACAAATGATTAATAAGGCACAAACATATAATACTCAGTGTAGCTCACTACTTATACAAGTATAAATACAAGTTTTAAGGAAAACTACATCTAAACAAGTAATCACCACATGAGGTACAAAACATGATTAATTAACATAATGGGCCTTGAAACCAAACATGCTAAAAATTATCAAATATAAAAGCATGTAAACTAAAATAAGAGTTTAGAGATATTTACCAAACCAAATGTACTATTCTCTAAGTCTCCAAATCATGGTGGTCCTCCCATCAATCAACCTTAATAGCGATGCATCAATTGTAGTGTCCATCAAGCTCATGCATCCACCACCAAGGCACCATATCTCTCACGTCATGTGAGAGCCCACACCTACATCAAATACAATTAGGGATTTTGGTACCCATTTCTTTTTGGGTCCACGGGGTTAGCATCATAAGGAACCCAACCATTTTTATTTGCAAAATTTATAGAATTTAATCTATCAAAGCAAAATCTTGCAAGATGGTCTTTGCGGCCGCAATGTGTATACACTCTAGTATGCATATGAGTGGTGTGAGAGTGAGCATGGAGTGCATGTGTATGCCGTGGGGTTTGTGCATGAACATATGAAATTTGTTTCTTGCGAAACATAGATTTCAATCTATTATGGTTAAATGCACATTGGCTCAAAGTGGAGCCCAAACAATCAATTTTATTTTTCAAAACATGAATCTCATTTTTATCAATAAGAGGTGGAACATTATTAGCATGGCAAGAATGAGAATCTACATTTTTTTTTTAGAAATATTTTCTTTTTCTTTTAAAACAAATTTTCTTTTCAAAGAGTTATTTTCTTCTAAAACAATCTCTTTTTCCACCAAAATAATCTTATTTTTCAAAGAATTATTTCTTTCACAAATATCATTTAATTTAGAAGACAAGAAAATATTCTTCTTTTTCAAAAATTCATTTTCTTTAGAAACATATTCAAATTTTTTTAAAAGAATCTTTTTCTTTCTTCAGCAATTCATATGTTTCAAGAAGTTTTGACAAAAGGATGCAAGCTCATCATAAGACATGTCAATATCTTCTTCTACCTCGGATTTAAAATTTACCTTAAGGGGGTCATCCCTTAGATCATGTAGCATATGTTGGAAGCATCACTTCCATCATCCGAATCACTCCCCATATAGTATTGCTTTTGTTCACCAAGGGAGACTAGAGTGTTCCATACTACAAAAGCCGAATCAAAGTTAGCAATCCTACATAAATAATCATCGTTTAGGATGCTCTTTAATGCATGGATGGCTTTTGTATTAGCCTCTAGATGTTTGCCATTTAAACAATATGAATCTTTAATACTGGCAAGATAAACATGAGTCCCTATGGTTTTGAGGTACAATGACATCTAACTTTTCAAGTTTGGATGTTAAGAATATCAAACATGGGAAGGTGTCATGAAATACATATGTGTGTGTAAACAAATATTGTGATTAGCTAAAATGAGGATCTTTAACTCAAGGATGTTAGACCCAAATCAAGAGCACAAGCTCTGATACACCTAGAGAGGGGTGAATAGGTGTACAAGCTAATCTAATGATGAATGATGCGGAATTAAAAATTATTTAAGCAAACTAAAGCTATTAAGTAAAACACAGTATAACACAAGAGTGTAGCCGGATTCCCGGTGAAGGGCTCTGGACTCAGGATTCCTCTAGATTAAGAGTTGAGGTGCCACTATGGCTCTCTTGGCTGAATACAAGTATGAGCTAACAATCCCAAGCATATATCAATTGAGCACAAGATATACCAAGCGTATAAAGAGATAAACAATATAAGCATGCAAGATATATAAGCATAAGTGAGAGCAATCGCAAACACGGGAGAATTATTTCAAGGTTTGAGCACCCTTGCTCTACGTCCCCGCCTTCAACACTATGAAGGATTTCTACTAGAAACGATCCTACTGGATCACTCGGTGCCGCAACACCTACAACGAGTTTACACTAGAACTCCGGACCCGCAAGTCCCTCACTTGTTCCCGCAAGAACAACACACGCAAGCACATTAGCTTACCGAGGCCGCACCTCTTACAACTCCTCCAATCACACGTCAGAACACTTGGTGATCACTTGATCACCACAAAACACTTCTTCACCGAGGCTACAACCTCTACAACTCTTCGCAATACAAGGATGTAAACTTGTGATCACTTCTCTTGATCACAAAAACAACTCTCACAACAAAGCTCCTATAAGATTGATATAACACTGGAAAGCTCAAGTATGTGTAAGAAATACAAAGATAGATTCGTGGTGAAAAACTCGAGAAATCTCTTTTGAAAACACTCTTGAAAACTCTCCTTTTGATATTGAAGTATTAGCCTTAAAACAAGTGGAGAAAACCTCTAATAGAGATGAGAAAATTGGCTTTGAAATTCTCCAAAAATCTTGTATAAAACAGCGCAAAACAGCCCCCTTAAATAGACTCTCAAAAACTAGCCGTTGGGGTCAGACTGTATGTTAAAATGACCTGCAGGTCGACCTGCCGATCGACCAGCCAACGGTCAAATTTCTGACCGTTGGGGCCTGCTGGTTGACCGCCTGGTCGGCTGTGCCCTGGGCTTGACCTGTTGATCGACCGTCGTCGATCGGGGCCAGATCCACAGAGCAAAGCTCTCTGGACGGTCGACTGGTCGGTCGACCGGGGCCATAGCGGTCGACCGCCCGGGCAACCGGCCCTCAAACTAAATGGCCGTGCACGTATTTGTGCACATCGGTCGACTACCCGGTCGACCGGCTGAAGGCCTGGTTAGCAAATCTTGGGATTAAAACTTGATCTTTTTAACTTTAATAAAATCCCATAAAATCACATAAAATCTACAAAAATAAGTTCATTAACATATTTTGAAGTACAAATATGTGCGATCAAAAATCAACACATATTACAAACATTTTGAAACATTTTGTAATATAGAAATTTTGCCTTAAACAAAAATCCGTATTTTAAAAACAATCTTCAATTTGAAAAATGATTTTTTCAAAACTTCTCTAAATGCAAAAACAAGATATTTTAAACACTTTTGAAGCTCAGTGTGTATGAATATGATCCACTACACACATTGTTCTAAAAATTAGATTAATCGGCTGATTAATCAGCCGATTAATCCTATTCAGTGGCAGCCCGCTTAATATTACATTAATCGCTCTGATTATGTGCTCGAGCGATTAATCGGGTCCAAAACGATTAATCTCCAATTAATCCCCAATTAATGTGCATTTAATCCGATTAATCCCCGATTAATTATTTAGATATTTCATTTGTTTTTTATTTGAAAAACTTATCACTTTGTGTGTGTTGGATCGCTAAGTAGTTTATGTTGTGATGTTGATGATTTAATAATAATCTTTTATTAAATAGTAGATGAACTGTTATTTATTAAATAGTAAATTAATTATGATATTTTATTATTGTATATTTTGCATAAAGTGATACTTATGTTTTATTATTTTTGATTATTTTTTAAATTAACTTATTTAACAATCTTTCTCCATCATTCTTTAAAACTCATTATTTGATTGATAAATTGATTAATTTTTTATTTATCTTATTTTGCAAGTAAGTTCTTTGATTTATATTTATGTTGCAAAATTTGAAATCTTAGATTACTAATGTGATTTTTTTACTATTTATTCATATTGTCTTGTTCATCATATCATGGTTTATAACTTCACATCTAGATATTGTCTTGTATAATATTTAGGTATTTTCAATAATTAATTGTATATATTCATATGTAGTTGTGTATAAATATAATTAAATATATTAAAATTTTCAAAAACGATTAATCCCTGATTAATCTTCGATTAATCTGATTAATCATTATTCAGTATTGGACCGCACAAATAATGAAACCGATTTTTAGAACAGTGACTACACATATGAGATGAAATATCTATATTTTTGACAATAAGCTCAAAAATAAGTTTTGATAAATACAAAACTCAAACACATGATATAGAATCACCAAATAAGTTTTTCTAAACATTTGAATCAACAATATGTATGGATAAAATTCAAAACACATAAACTATATAAACTTGTTTGATAAACTCTATTATTCATGAAACATAAAGATATATACTATAAGCTCAAAAATTAAAACGGAATTTTCTAAAATCAAAACTGTTTTATGAAAAACACATATAAATTTTGTGTGTGTGTGTTTGTATATGAGCTTGAGCAATCCACAACTAATATATCCTTTACATTTTGTCTAAAACAAAATCTTAACACTTACAAACAGGACACATCTTCAGGAAAATCTTACTCCTTGACTTGGTCCAAATCTTGATCCAATGAGCTAGACTCCTCCTGAGTACTTGATGCGATCTTGATGTGCGAGCTCTTGAAGCAACACATGTTAGCTCTAAAACTTGACTTCGAATTTTTTGTTGAAGCTAAATGTCGACTAAGATCTTGATCAAATATTTGAAACTTATTAAAAATAGATCATTAGTACTATAAATACATGAGTTAATCATCATCAAAACTAGCGTGATGGGCCTTTGGGCCAACACACTCCTATGTATTTCGCCTTTCCAAGCTAATTGACACGCTAGAGGCCACTCCCCATGGACCTTTGGCACACATGGGGAGTGTTGAGTAATAGTTAGCTTGATGTACATTGTCAGCCCACAACTTATAGCTTTTGGTGAAATGATTATCTGTAACTATGTAGCACGAACACTTCTATCATGGAGTCATGTCGTGTCCGAAACGTATCCGACACGCGTATCAGACACCGTGTAATGTGTATTTTTAAGAATTTGTCACGTGTCCATGTGTCGTGTCCATTTCAATGTTGCCGTGTCCGTGCAACATATATCTACAGTACTAAATGTGTCTAAAGCTAAATATTGTGTGTCATAAATTGTTTTCCTTTATAATCTTCTTTGCTTGTAATTATCTCACTTTCCTTTGGCCAATTGCAATTAAGGGTGCAACAGTCAATAATACATGTGATCAGTGATAGACCTTAAATATTTGATCATAGGAATGTGGCTAGGAGCCTAGGACTTAGTATTCTTTGAGATCATCAGAGGTAAACACTCCTTTGATAGCTACCGAGGCTTGGGTGATGTGAAATGTGATTGTGTACATGAACAGAATTCAGCAACGAAGCAAATCAAGCACGCTTTACCAACAAGTACGATCGATCTAGACTACAAGCTATTAGTTTGAAATATCGACCTGTGTGGATGTGATAAAGTTGTATATATGCAATAGGCTTCGAAATATAAATTGAATAATTTATAACAATGCTCTGAGATGGCAAGTCCAATATGTAATGTTTAGATAGACAGGTACAAAGTAACAAACAGTGCACTCAACTTTGTGTGATCAGTGCTCTAAAAATCGGTTTCATTATTCGTGCGGTCCAATACTGAATAATGATTAATCGGATTAATCGGAGATTAATCAGAGATTAATCATTTTTGAAAATTTTAATATATTTAATTATATTTATACACAACTACATATGAATATATACAATTAATTATTGAAAATACCTAAATATTATACAAGACAATATCTTGATGTCAAGTTATAAACCATGATATGATGAACAAGCGAATATGAATAAATAGTAAAAAAAAAAATCACATTAGTCATTCAAGATTTCAAATTTTGCAACATAAATATAAATCAAAGAACTTACTTGCAAAATAAGATAAATAAAAAAATTAGTCAATTTATCAATCAAAATAATGAGCTTTAAAGAATGATGGAGAAAGATTGTTAAATAAGTTAATTTAAAAAATAATCAAAAATATAAAACATAAGTATCACTTTATGCAAAATATACAATAATAAAATATCATAATTAATTTACTATTTAATAAATAACAGTTCATCTATAAAAGATTATTATTAAATCATCAACATCACAACATAAACTACTTAGCGATCCAACACACACAAAGTGATAAGTTTTTCAAATAAAAAAACATATGAATACCTAAATGATTAATCGGGGATTAATCGGATTAAATGCACATTAATCGGGGATTAATTGGAGATTAATCGTTTTGGACCCGATTAATTGCTCGAGCGCATAATCAGAGCGATTAATGTAATATTAAGCTGGCTGCCACTGAATAGGATTAATCGGCCGATTAATCCGATTTTTAGAACAATGTGTGTGATCATCAGGTAGACAATAAAATAACAGAGAACTCTACTGTATAGAATTAGTATTGTCCAAAGGGGAAAAATACCCGATGATGGTTGATTGGATCAAGATCAAATCTGTAGGTACTCCATCAATTGCAGCTTTACTTCACTGTCAGTCTCAAACATATCTTCTTGTAGTTGCTCTTGAATCACCGTCGTACTCAAGAGAGATGGGAGATAATTCAACTCCAGACATGAGTCATCAGAGGGGCAAGTTGATGCAAATGCTAATGTGGTGAAGTTGTAGTCGAGGGGAGTTGTAGTAAGACACTGTCGGAGAAGTGTCACTGTGGGGAGAAATGCGTGATGGTGGAGGAGATTCGTTGGGGCTGTTGTCAAGTAGAAGGGTTTTGTTGAGTGGAGGATTTGTTTGGTGGAACAGTAGGATTGAAACTCTGGTGTAGTGATGGGGGAAGGAACGAAAAGGGTTGCTGGTTGGATCAAAGAGAGGAGGATAGGGAGGTGATGCGGACACTGGGTGAGCGTTGATGTGGAGGGAGAAGACCAGGAAAAGAAGAAAGAGAAGAGAAAGCAGATCAGAGAAGACAAAAAAAAAAAAAAAAAAACAGATCAGAAAAAAATCAGATCAGAGAAGAAAAACAGAGAAGAAGTCAAAGAAGAAAAATGCAGACCAGAGAGAAAAGAAGATAAGGAAAATAGAAGCATGCAAAGGAGCTTTTTTCCATTCATTATCATTGCAACAGACCTACAAGCCTTAACAGGCTGTTAAACAGTTTCAATCATCCCCATTACCAGTTCAGTTCAAAACTGAACTAACTACTCCCACTACTTCAGTTCAAAACTGAGCTAACTACTCCCACTAAAAAGTACACAACTTCTCCACACAGATACACACTGAAATACATCTAAAATAAGTACTGAAATACACACTGAGATACTAGATTTTGGCTTCAAAACCATATGTCCTGACCCAGCAAATTGGTGCGCCGCCTGCGCTGGAAGACATGTCCACATCGTGTTTGTGCTCTGATGTCCTCATCATTGGGTCAGTGGTAAAGGAGTGAGAGTGGATTGTAGGCAGTGTCAGATTCAATTCCTATAAATAGCCAAAACTATATAAAAAAATGGAATAATAAGAAATAAGAATAAAGAAAAAGAAGAAAAAGAATGAGAAACAAAGAAGAAAATTCCTTGGAGGAAGGGGTACATTACTTCATCCTGGTACCACTACTATGCTCTTTACTCTGTGTGGATTGCTTTCGGAACCCATGATTCCATGCTACACTTCACTGTATGTGTCATGTAACTGTAACTTTGTAGTGGAATCTTTCTCAAGTTTATATACTGGTTGCAGGCATGACTACTATAATTCTTCTACAGAGGTGGTATTGACCATTTTCGCGAAAGGTATTCCTCCTGAAAATGTATCTGTTGATTTTGGTGAACAAACGGTATGCTGCTTTCATTTTACAACCTTGTATATTTTTTACTTAGATTGAGTTTCTAGCTTTTCGGAATAAGTGACATGTTTATTTCTTGGATCTTTACAGTTGAGAGTTGTAATTAGTCTCCTTGGTGAGGAACCCTATCATTTTCAACCACGTTTATTTGGAAAGGTATGCTACTTGCTTACATTATGTTCTCTTCACAAATATGCGTAATGTGCTTCTTGTGTGTGGCTTATTAGAACTTTTGCTACTATTACGCAATTAGTGTTCCGGTGCCCTTCATCAGTGTTCTATAATAGGGCTTGCTCTAATATGAGGCGTACTATGCAGCCCATACATGGACAAGAATGAGATGTTGACCTATTATAGAAAAGTGGGGGGATCAAGAAATACCAAAAATTCAGAAAAAAATCCAAAATATTAGGAAATTAAGAAAAGCTATGGAAAAAATCAGAGCTCTAAAACATTAATATATTGCATGTATATGAGTCAACTAGCTCGTAATGTTAATTTATGACATGAGTAAGATTACTAACTAGGAAAGCACTATATTAACAATAATATTTAAGAACTAGTAAAAACAAGTAAAGAGGACATCTATAAGTCTACAATCAACACCTATCTACTTGAAACTATAAAAACAAATCTAGTTAAACAATAAGTTAACAAGCGAATAAAATGCACATATTATTTCAATTTGATGTTGATTGGGTGCTGGCCTGCCGGAGATGTTGCCAAAGAAGTGATGATGGGGAGGGTAATAAATTGAAAAGAGTAAAGAAGATGAAGAGGAAAGTAGATATAGGGGGAGGGTAACATAAACTATTGGGCTTTGGATTGGGTCTGAAATGGACCTATTGCTGGAAAGAAGATTATATTCTGCAGACGTGGGGGCCCAACTTGTTGGGGGGTATAAACAATTTATGCAGCCACCTTGCTTTCCCTGCTGCATATTGCACCACAAGATCATTTTTATGCATTTTTTCTGGTGCATACGTACATGTTGCTGGATACACAGCTGAGGTTATGGACTTTTCATGTCACTTTTATGAGTTAATTAAATGTCTTGATACACAGTTCGGATGAGCTCAGTGCTTTACTTTGCCATGCTACTTAGTACCAGAGGGATATAGTCTGCCAAACAGATAGGCAAGTATTTTACTTCATATCTCTTTACTATAAATGTTAACCATTTGAAGAAATTCGCCTTAGACTATAATTTGAATTCCTCAGTCATGTTGAGTTGAGGCTTCTTTCAATTCAGAAAATCTGCCAATCCTGATATTATCGCATTTCATCCCGATGTTACTGCATTTCATCCTAGCCTAGTGTCAATTCCTAAATGAGAAAAACGACTTCCTCTGAAAGACTCAGCGTTAGGGTCAATGGAAAAGGCTCGAACTGAAACTATCACCACAAAACCTTTTCTTTAAGGCACATCGAACGAAAATGAGATTCTACCTTATCGAAGTATGGTGTCGAAATTTTTGGCGAGTTTGAAGCAACTATAGTTTAACCTGTTTCCTTCCAGGCCTTGGTTTTATTAAATTTGCGATCATAAAAAGTTTTGGAGTTTATTAGGAGAGAATCATACCTTACTACTGATAGCCTTATCAACATCTAATGTGATACCAAGCATGGTTCACAGTCGCGGTCTCGGCCGCCGACTCGGCGGGCACTGAGGCGGATCGGTCTCGGTGACTCGGAACGGTATCGGGCGATACGCGCAAAACGCTACAGAGAAAGCTCAAAAAATTTTGAAAAAATCACGACAAATCTTAAAAAATGTAGACATCCACTTCATGTATCACATGTCCAAAATATATCACCTAGCATACTAAATATAAAGCGAAAGTATAAATACACGCGTCGCCGGTAGAAGCATATCAAAATACATGCACAATATAGTAAATTACACAAACTACATTCATAAATACATGCTAATGTAGTTATTTCCACATTGAATTGCGATGAGGCACAAAATCATCATCATAATGCCGAGTCGACCGAGTCAACTCCGATTCTCGGCTGAGTCGGCCTCCTCTGAGTTGAGTCGACCGACTCGTGACTCGGACTCGTCTCGGAGCGGGTCGAGACGGATACGACTCGGCCGACTCGTCTCCGACTCGGCCGAGTCTTTGAACCATGATACCAAGTGCCAAAATCTCAATGGTTTTTGTAAACGAGCAATTTGGGCCATTGGCTAGTATTTGGAGTTATAAATTTATTTTATATTACTAGTGAAATGCACATGTTATACATGTGAAAAGAATATATACCTTTATTTATATTATGACATAAAATAAAAAACATAAAAATAAATGAGACTTCAGAGGTCAATCATAACTTTAACAGAGGTCAATCATAACTTTAACTTACCATATCAGTTCTGAGTTTTTGCTAATTTATTTTGTCATATATCATTTTTGATACCCATAGATCCTTCGTAATAGGCTAAGTACAGCATAAAATTTTAAAATATGATTTAATTGTATAATAAGAACAACTAATAACTTATACCTATGTGTATAAGTTATAAATTATATGGATATTAATTATCTTAGTTCTTATTCTTTTCTCTCAACTTGGTCATTTTCTTCTTTACAAACTTTGTAAAATTAAGGTATTTCTTTCTTATCCTTTTCATTTCAATTCTTGTTATTTTGTTCTTTCCAAATTATGTAAACAGAAAAAAAAAATTTGTGTTCCTTTATGTGTGATTAATAATGGTGTTAATTCATGAAAAACTAATTCAGATCGAGGTTATGATGAATTGTACGGATCAACCCTAGGATAGCAATGCCTCAATTCCAGCCCAAAAAGTATTACCCACTTACTCATGAATGTAACTACTTTGTTATTCTATTGGTGCATTATTTTGTTAAGGTAGATGTTATTTTTGGACAATTAGCATGTATGTTTGAATAACAGTTTATATAATGAAATGGCAGTCACGTTCTTGGATTTAACCATGTTTTTCATGGATTCCAAAGGTGAACCGATAAAAGCATGACAAAACTAAATTTCTTATATGTTGGTTAAGAGATCATTTAGGATGATTGGCAATTTTTCGTATATTTATTAATATGGGAGATTGCTACTTATGTATGTTTATCTATAACTAATTGATGTTTTTATTCTTTTAAGTTCTTACATTTTTTTGGTATGCCCACTATTATCTTTATGAGGAGAAAAAGGGACTGAAGGCTTTCACTAAAATTCCAATTAATGATTTTTATTATTGTTCCTTTTCTAAATCATTTTAATTAATTCCATAGCATTTAGTTTTGTTTGAATATAATAAATTAATTATATTTTTTTAAGATTTGAATCTAATTATATTAGATAGGTTTTAAAAGATAGGTAAATTTGATATTTTAATAAAAAAAATTATAGAATTTAGAAGATGGAGTTTAGATGGTTGAAATAGATAGGAGATCTGAAAAGATTTTCAAATTTTTAAGGAGTTTAAAACTTTTCTATTACCAAAGGTAATTCGATAACAAAATGAGGGAAGGGCCATTATTTGCTTTTATAGTGCTTGAGGATTTTTTTTAAAAACTTAATAACTAAAACCACAGAAAGAAGGATAATCTAAGGATAATTTAATTCAACGAAATGTGTCATCACATGTATTTTAAGAATAATTTAACATAAGTACTCATATCCGCTAAAAGAAAACCAATGATCTATCATAAATTAAAAATGCATAGCCTACTTAGATATGGATCGCAATTTCAAGGCCAGGCTGATATTACAACTTCATGACAAAAAGTTGAAGATTGTAAGCAGTTCCCACTTGCTTCATAAGAGGATAGAGATATGGGTAATCTTAATGGGTGAGAGAAGGTGTTGAATGATAACTAGGAAGTGAGAAGTTGCATCACCGCAAGAGGCACTGAATGGGAGGAATCACCTACCTCACGTGATAAGGGTTCATCACTGCGATTGGGATAAAAAGAGGAATGAGATGAAATACATGAAAAGGAATGAGGGAAGCAGAGAGAATTAAAGGACTTTAATTGTAGGTTTGGATTCATGTTGAATCCATATTAGATGCATGTTGAAGAAGTAGAAAAACTTATGTGTTGGTGCCTTCCTAGGTTCTTAAGGCACATATTTAGCCCATCCATGTGTACTTAGGCACATGCAAGTGGTATATTTTATATTTTAGTGATGAGAATGATTTATAGTAGTGTATAAGAAGTAACAAGAAGAGACGAGGGGAGAACCAAAAAACAGAGAACAAATAGAGAAGTGATGGGGGGAGAAATTAAAGATGACAGAAGTGAAAGACTATGGATCCATACTCTTTTGCCTCCCTTTTTTTTGTTGCGTGTTTTTTTTTTTTTTTTGGGGGGGGGGGTTTGAATATGTTATATAGGGGAGGAGACCTGACTGAACGGGGGAATTTATTGTCTTGAGGGATGAAGTAGCTGGGCTTTATCCCCTCTCTCCTTTGAGATGGAGATTTTTTTGCTTTAATAATAAGAGGTAAAGAACTCAAATTTGGGTTGAATGCATGTGAGGCCAATCAAATGTGTATTGAAGAAGTTGAAAAACTGCCATGTTGGTGCTTCGTAGGTTCTTAGTACTAAATTTTAGCCCATCCGTGTTTACTCATACACATGCAAGTGGTATATTTCAGTAATAAGAGTGGTTTATGTTGGTGTTCAAGAAGAAACGATAAGAGAGAAGGGGGGAAAAAACATAAACAGAGGAGAAATAGAGAAGTGTGTTTGGGGGGGGGGGGGGGAATTGGGAAAGGGGGGAAGTCTATGGATCTATACTTTGCTGCCTTCCTCTGGGGGAGGGAGGTTGAAGATGTTAGACGGTTGAGGAGTCTGACAGAATGAGGACCTTTCACTTGAGGGATGAAGCAGCCGGTGTTGCACTTTTTTCAACCTGTTCTGCCATCTGCATTGATGGAGCAGACACACATGGAATGGATCCACTCTGCGATCTGGTTCCATCTAACACTGAGATATCAGCCGTAGACTTAGCCAACTAGCTCTTATTAATTCTCCAGTGTTGTTAATGCAAGACACCTGTCTCTTATGTTGGACAGGCTTCTAAGCACTGAGTTAGGGCAGACAATCTTCTAAGCACTGAGTTAGGGCAGACAATCTAGATTCTAAGATCTCACTCCCTAGGCTAATCAGTGACTGCAACCTATGGATTCCTTGTAATCAATTATCAATATAATTTGTTTCCGCTTTGGGTTTTTCTTTCCATTCATTACTATACATGGCATCCCGTTGTTGTCTGTAATACTGCGATGTCATGCATCGGGCCTTTATGAGATGTCTTTGAACACGCCCAAGCTAACATATTCAAGTCATTCGATATTTTGAAACATTTTGCCCATTGAAGTAGCATGCTAATTAACTATCAAATTCAAGAAAAGAGAGAAGAATCAACTATTATTTATAGTAAATATATGGAAGTTCCATAAACAGGGAAACTAACTGGTCCATTAAAAAGCAATTCTATAGGTCCTACATATTTGCAATTAGCCTTTAAAAATACGTCTCGAGTGTGACTTCATTGTATTTACCACTTAGTATTTTCCCTTCTTCTGTAGAGAAATTAGGAAAGAACATGGCATAACCTTGTGTTTGCTGGGTTGTTAGCCATGCTTGAGCTGGTTGTCACACATAATTTACTGTGCCAGCTTAGCAACGTGTACAATCATGTGTGTTATCTGTGGAAAGATTTGTGAGTACTGGTCCAGGTTTGTGTTCAATATCGATTCTCTAGGGTAAACAGATTAGATGCTTGGGCTGGCTGGGGTTTTGTATTATTCAAACATAACAGAATCATGCATTATTCAAACATGACAGAATCATGCATAACACAGTGGATGCATGTATTACTGAATTTATTTAGCACAAACAGATACAAATACTATTACTGTTGGGGTATCGAATTGCACAACATATGTGGCAAGAATAAACCCAATGTTGGATTGCACACAGACTCTGTTTGGATATTGCTGAATGCTAAAACACTGGGGGTGAGTGATTCTTCATTTGAAGGAGAGATCATATGAATTTAGTGTGCAGTAAGATGCATATTCAAGTATTCAGATTAGCTTCATGAAACTAAGATTTGGACGGGGATATTAAAAGTAATATCCATAGTGTCTTCGTATAACAAGTTATCCATGTTTGTCAAAATGTAATCTAGGAATCAGATCCCAATAAGATTGTTTCTTTTTCCTTGCATCCCTATTTAGCTTGTAATACTGTTGCCAAATATCGGTCACATCTGTAACCTAACTCAGGAGGAGGGAGAAATACCAATGCAAGAAAGGGAAAAGAACAAAGCAAATCACTTGTATGTTCTCATTATGCATGTTCATCTGAAATCTAGATCTGAGTAGGTAGGCTAACAGATCTCACAATAGCTTGGGGTTATGGATTTTGATGCTGATTGGTCCAAATTGAAGTCATCATATGCCTCCAATATGCATGGATTTATGGTCATGTGGTTATTATTCCTTTTGTTGTGGACAACTTAATCTTTATGCTTGATTGGCAACTCTCTGTCTAATCTCTAATGTGACATTGATCGCTGTTTATGTACCTGTTTTTCAGAAGAAAAACTTGACTGCCATTGTTAGGAAGTTGTGTCTCAAGCCCATCTGTTGTGCTTAGGGTTGAATAGTGGTTGATGTTATTGTCTGTCCTGATTTTTTATCAGTGAGAAACAAGTATTGATGCATGGGTACCTTAATTTTGGCCCTGTACCTGTGTCGGGTAACGTGTCCAACACAGATTCGGGTCAGACAAAGCTTGGACATGGTGTCAGACACGTCCAGCCGTGTCTGACCCAAAAAAGGGCCAAAATGGGGCTAAAAAAGAGATTTGGGCACTATTGGATATAAAAACGAAGGTTATTAATGGGTGTTACCTGAAACCTGCTATCCAACTAATAATTGGGTTAACCCTACCCCGATCTTACCTCCTCCTCAATTCTTCTCCCCAATCTTATCTCCCCAATTCCTCCCTTCTTCTCCCTTATCCCTCCTTCGGGACAACTTCATCAACCTCGCAGACGGAGGTCCATAGGTTGACAAAGCTCCGATCTCATCGACGAAACTCCAAGGGGGACAGCGACAAACCTGTGGCGATGATGACGAACAAGCAGCATGGACGATCAGCAGTGCTCCAACAGCAACAAAGCAGCAGCGACGGAGCTCCAATATCCATGGCGAGTCTCCAGAGTTGCCGACGAGGCTCCAGCGCTGCCGAAGAGGGTCTTGAGTCGACGGCGAAGATCCGGCCTTTCCTCCCCTTTCTTTCTTTGAATTCTGTGCTTTAAGTTGTTTTTTCTATAATTTCCTTCAGTTGATTTCCTGCTTGCTTTTCTTTGAATTCAATTCTTGATTACAGTTTCTGGCCTAATTTTGATTTTTAAATCTTTTTTTTATCTTTATCTTTTTTTTGAGGGGACAATGTTTCTAAAATCAAAGTTAAAGAAATTCTTAGATTTCTGATGGTGGAATTGAACGGCTTAGATTTAGTAGGATTTAAGATTTTATTTAATTTAGATTTGAGTAGATTTGATTGAGATTTATGATTAATTTGAATTAAATTTGCTTAGATTTGATTTTATCAATAATTTCACCTATGGTGCACGTATTGTCCGGCATTGAACTTTGAAAGAGGATGATTTGATTAAAAAAAATTTTATTTCCAAGTGAAACTTTGTGTTGTTTGGTTTAATCTCGATGATTGAATCGAATCAGGCGTGAAGCCGAGATACAGGTAGCGATCCGTGCTCATACCTTTCCTTCCTCTTGTTTTCCCCAAATTTTTTTTTTGGGTTATATAATATAATATAATATAGCCGTGCCCCCGTACCTTACCTTTTAAAAAAATTGACGTGTCCCGTGCCTGTACCCATACCCGTACCCGTGTTGGTGCTTCTTTGCGTTTAAGAGTACTGTGGCCTAATGGTTAATTCCTTCAGATACTATAGTTGGCGAAGAGATTTTGTTTGCAGAAGTACTGCTTTATCTATTGTCTTATTTATGTTTGTGGCCCGTGCTCAATTTTCTTGGCAAGGATTGTGGCTAATATTTGCTTTTTTGCGTTGGTTTGGCCAACAAACAGATTGTACCTGAGAAATGCAGGTATCATGTACTTTCTACCAAAATTGAAATTCGCCTTTTCAAAGCTGAGGCTATTACATGGACATCTTTGGAATTTAGTGATAAGAAAGCTGTTGCTCAGAAGATAAATCCTGTGTCAGGTAATGTATTTTTGCCCGTTGGGTGCTATCTGTTAGCTCCATACTTCCAATAATAAAATATTTACTCTGATAAATACTAATGTAATGATTGCCCTACCCATCAGCTACGCGTGGCTCAGATACAACTGAAATTCTTTGGTGTCCATTTAGTTACAAGGAATTGCAGTTGTGCGATGTTAAATTTTGGAAATCACCATTTTACTATTAGATAATGAAGACTCATAATTTATTTCATAATGAGTGAATTCTACTTCAATAAAAAAATTAACGTGATAAATCTGGTCTTAAAATGTGTTATGTTACTACCCTATGTCAAACTAAACCATACGTCTCTTTCTCTTTCTTTCCAATTGTTTGTTTGTTTATTTGTTTGTTTATTAGGGCTACATTTTAGTTGTTTGCTTTATTCATTCTTTGGGACATAGCCTCATCTTCTTTTAGATGAAGGTTATTGTACCAACACTACCATCTTACATCCAGTCAACAGAAGAAAGCTTTATAGAACTCATCTGGACTGCAATTCCATGATTCTTAAATCATGAACTGGGAGTAAGTTAAAGTGGTAGGAACTTGTTTTTGTCGGTGGTGTTTAAATTTGAATTACCTCTGCAAATGAAAAGGCATCTCTTTAAGTTTGACTTGGTTTTGTCTAGACGAAATGATGGAAAAGTCAACAGAAAATTACTAGGCTGTAGATTTGGTTCCAATGCACTATTCACCAAGTAACATGATTATTGTAGATGTTCTTGCATAAAATAATGTGTTATTTTCAGTTAGCTTGCTATTGTGTTTGTATGGTTGATCCTTTTAATGAAATGACTTTTATGGGAGGCCAATTGCATGGTTGTTCAGAAAAATATAACACTCTTATTTTTTTCGTGTGCATACATGCATGCTCCTCGTCTTAAGTTGCATCCAAGATATTTTCAAGTTACATAGTCTCTTCATGTCCGCTGTGGGTAGCGTGTAGCCAGTTATAACTTATCCATGTAGATGTGTAACAAAAGTATTTAAATATTTTATTAACATTTTATTATTATGACTTTTTCTTCAATCTTCAAGCTTCCTGTATTTGTTTTTTCTTGATCAAGTCATAAATTTCTTAGCCAATGATGACAAGTGAAATGTAGATGTCATCAGAGTAATGGTTGAGTAATAAATGAAGAGATTTGATTTATCGTTTACTATTTCAGCAAAAGTGATGATCTGTTCTAATGCTTGTGATTTATTTCTCTACAGCTCCAAAACAGCAAAAACCATCTTATCCTTATTCCAAAAGTAAGATAGATTGGGATAAGCTGGAAGCCCAAGTTAAAGAAGAGGTATAATTGGATACATGTTTTGTTTCTCAGTTTGTTTCAGATGCATAATGTTTCTTATTGATGCCTTGCTTATTAGGAGAAAGAAGAAAAGGTTGAAGGTGATGCAGCATTAAATAAGTTGTTCCGTGACATATATCGAGATGCTGATGAGGACACTAGACGCGCTATGAGCAAGTCTTTTGTAAGATAGTCACGTCATGCCATAGATTTGTTTTGTCTGCCAGCTTTGCTAATCCAGCTTTGCTAATCCTTTTGTAGGGCATTTCTCTTGGGGGGAAAACCCTGTGACTGGAAATTCTTATCTCCTTCAGTGGTTTTTGATTTGGTGTAGGTGGAATCCAATGGCACGGTGCTGTCCACAAACTGGAAAGATGTGGGCTCAAAGAAGGTGGAGGGAAGCCCACCTGCAGGAATGGAGCTGAAGAAATGGGAGCATTGATGTCTCGTCTCCTCTCCATTTTGTCCATTGAAGATTTCATTTTTTTGAATGTTATTGAAGTGTGTATAATCTTTCGAGGTATGTTTGACGAGTCTGATCTCAGCCTGCTTCTTAGAGGTTTACAAAATCCTGTTTCATTAATTTGTCATTTGCATGGTGTTCTCTCTTTGCATCGGGGGGTTTCACATATCTAGCGTTTACGGGAGTGTTTGGTTGCAAGGAAGTGAGCGAAAGTAAGGAAATGGGGAAGTATAATTGCTCACTTCCCTATCTGTCCAAACACCAGAAAAGAAAAATAAGAAAACCCCTTTTCCTTTTCTCTTTCTCTTTTTTGCACAACAATTTCCTCACTTTCAGAGTGCTACAGTTAATTTTGTGGTCATGTAAATCTCATTTTAATAAGTTGTAGCACAAAACAGTTAATTTTGTGGTCATGTAAATCTCATTTTAATAAGTTGTAGCACAAAACAGTTAATTTTTTGATCATGTAAATCTCACTTGCATTCTAATTACAATTCATTTTTTATTTTTCTTAATTAATTTTTATTTTAATAATATTTTGTGGTCAACTTTGTGGTCAACTTTTTCACTTCCATTTTCACATTACCATCCAAACATTAGAAAAGACAAAACATTTTTCAAATCACACTTCCAACAACATCCAAACACCAGAAAACTTACTAACAATTCCCAAGTTCCAAGGGAACTATTATCACTTGCTCACTTTTTCACTTCCTTACTTCCACCCTTAACCAAACAGGCCCTACATGGAAAAAATATGTTCTTAGTGATGTAATACTTTTTTGCAGTTTGGACCGTCTTTAAAATTTTCCGACAACTAATTTTAGATTAGAGGCAGTGTGGAAGGCCATGCAGGACTCATTGTGATCAGGAGGAAGGATGAGAGACATATTTGAATTAGTAAAGTGAGAGACATCTTTGCTCTAGGAATACAATATGGACTGTTTTCCAAGCACAAGATAAAGGAACTGTAATGGATGATACGTGGCAAAAAACGAGGTGGTTTGATGGAGTGGGAGCTGCATGAGCTGCATTTTTTTTTTTTAATTTATTGAGGTTGCACCCCAACTGCAGGAGCTGCAGCCAAATTGGGTTGTTATGTACAACTGGTGTTCCATTATACCAGTGAAAATTAGAATTGATGGATCAAGTGAGGAGGTACTAACTGTGTGCTGGGGAGATTTTTAATAATAGTTACAGGTCAATGATTCTGATTTTGTTATTAAGGGGTTTGCAAGAGTATTAATGTTGTTTGGTATGTAGCCTGTCTTGTTAATTAGGAATATCCTGAGCCTTCCATGAACTCATTGTTCTTTTTTGTTTAAGAAATCTTGCTCTGTCATTTTAACAGCAAAACTTTTATATTATCTTTTCTGCATGGTTTCCATGACCATGGACAATTCTGATGATCCTTATTACATGATTTTATTTGTTTTTTGCAGGTGAATCACGCAAGATTTTTCAACTTAGCTGGCTCTCAGGCTGGGCAGCATTGTCGTTTTGTTGAAGGGTTGTATGTTCATATAAATGGTTGGAATTGTACAAAGTAGATTCTTTGGAGAGTATTTTTAGCTTCAAGTTACTTTTCTTTTTGACTTGGCTTGCTAAATGCTATTGCATCAATGATCAGGTGGTCTTGAAAGGTTAGTAAGTAATGAATCTCATTGATTTCCTGAGTTCTAATTTTAAGCAGTATTCATATGTCTGCATCTTTTCCCATGGGAAAATACTTATGGTGCCTATTTCTCGTGATTTTTTCTTATAATTCACGCGTCTTTATTTTTCTGAAAATGCTGGATTGTTCTAGTGCAAAAGCAGCATGTAGCAGTAGTCTTGTTGCATCTTTCCCCATTGTTCTACGGGAAGGAGGGAAAGATGCACAATGGAGAAGACAACTAGATAATTGTTGTTTAACCACTTTCTGGAGGAGAAAAGAGTTGGAGAGATCGGAAAGGAAATCCATGACTCAAGTAGCCCCCTCGCTTTTTCTTCTCCAGAGAATTAGATATCCCTATGTGTTGGATTTGATTATCACCAAAACTCCAATATTTGAGATGTAGTTCTCAAGGATCAGTTTTCATATTTTTTTTTCCTTTTTTTTGCCTTTTTCCTTTTATTGACCATGTCGTTCTGTTAACCAACTATTTTGAGTAGATTTATGTATCTGGTCTTTGGCTCAGCAAAATCATCGATCAAAAAATTGCTCGGCTTCAGACCATAGAGAAGTACACTGTGAGGATGTAGATGAGCAAATATCTATATTTCGAGGTCATTGGATCGAGGGGGAAGCAAGAGAGCTATTTTTAGAGCGCTAAGCTCCCCCGAGACACTTTTATCTTAAAGTTGCAATGAAACCAGAAGGAAAGGTGTGGTGGTGATAAATGAGATAATGATCGCAAAAACAAGATGAAGACAAAAGGTGTTTTGTTTGAAAATACAATCTGTAGCGTGGTACAAGCGGGATTTGAACTCTATATCTCTTACTTCTATATCTCTTACTGTGAAAATTATGCTACAGTGGCACGTGCAAGACAGAAAAACTGAAGGTAGTTTGTCTGCTGTCTTGTAACGTTTCAGTTGTCTTTTGCATTGTATCCCTTCTGCCTTCTTTCCTTGGGGAGGGGAAATGAGAATTTAACCACCATGTAGCTGCATCACAATTGGTTATTTTCTTTTTGATAAACAGACGCTTTCTCATTCACTTGTGTAAAAGCAACCTTCCCTGTCTGCTCGAGATGGATCTTGTAATTGCTCTGAGTAGTCTCAGAATACCTAATCACTAGTTCTCAGCCTTAACATTTTCTTCACGGAATTAAAAAAAAATCACGGCTGGTTATTTTCACGGGAAAACTAGCGAGTTTTGACATGTTGGCATCATCGACTGTTCTTACGCTAGTGGTCAAGTTTCATTAATTTGTTATATATTTTTAGACATGTGCTAAGCGTTAATTAGACCCTTAAGACTGGCTTAGTAACTCAAATTTTTGATCCACTCTCTCTTTCAATAACTGAGTGCTTGTGACATTTGTTTAGTTATTGACTTGAGTTCAAAACATTTTGCCCTTCATCTCCCTCTTCTGTATAATATTTTGAATGCTTTGATTCAATTTTTCTTGGCTGGAGTTCGAGAAAGCATAACGAGGACTGGTCCGTCATTATGACATGTGGGGCCCACTTCCAGGAATTGCTATTGAGCCCCACATGTCAGTCTCAGAGATGTGAACCTTAGCCCTGGATCAAATAATGCTTGGCATGCCAATTTTAAAAGCCACACAATGCTCCACCATCAGCTCAACTTTAATTGAGTGTGTTCCTCCCCCAGGCCTTGGGACCTCATGTGCATGAAGCATGGTAAAAAGTTAGAAATTTTAAGGGGGAACATATCATGATGTCTCTCTCTCTCTCTCTCTCTCTCTCTCTATATATATATATATATTATATATATATATATATATATATATATATATATATATATATATATATATTACAAAGTTCTTAATTCTGGGGTCCACTGGCATCTCTCTCTCTCTCTCTCTCTCTAGTTCCTTTAAATGATTAGTTGGTCTTGTTATTTAAGAATCTTAGAGTCTCACAAAAGCAAAGCAAAGGCTTGAATGGGAACCAAGTTGGCTGCAAAGCTCATTGATGATATGGGGGCTGGAAAGAAATCGTGCCCCTCTGCAACTTGTGCCCAATAAGTAAATGCTATCGATCGATATCTCTTTTACTAGGTTTAGGTTTCGTGTACTTGCAAACATGTAAGTTGTGGAGGAGTCCCATGTTCGAGTCCTAAGTGCGGCTTGTTGCTTCAAAGGGGGAAAAAAAAAAGACTTAATAAAGACATCTTCTTTCTGAAAAGGCAATTACATTAATCTTAACTTGGATGCTCATTTCCATCCTCCTCTTTCTTTGGCACGCAACTATAAACTATTCCTATCTCTCGGATATAGTTAATAGTTGATTTAATTTCGAGGATTAAAACTATGAGAGTATAGTAGAAAAGTTTGATGCATACTCTATTCCGTCTGGAACATTTTACTCATTTTTCTCGTTTTATTGTCATTCGCATGATTAGAGAATTAATGCTTGTCAAGTAAATAACTGAAATTAAGTAGGCTGTTACGCCCCGCTTTACAAAATATACGATAGCGGGGACGCAATGAGAGTCAGCGACGCATATACGTGAGGAAAATATCTCACGTATACGCGTTAAGCCTTAATACAGGGAATAAACACAAAGTACACGGCACAAATTTAGCTTAAATGAGTACAAGAATACCTGCAAAAAGAGTCTGTGATCATGGTGGATGTGGAAAAAAGAATAAATAAGAAAATATAGATAAATAATAAAGATACCTATGAATAGTAAAAATAGCGTGACTCCTATTGATGTCCGGAGAAACACCAAGTACTACGAAATCTCTAAACTTCAACTTGAGGAAGCAACTTCAAGATCGTCAAAAAGTGACCTAGCGAGTAGTAAAATAAAGAAAGCAATAAAATATACTATAATAGTATTACATTTCCGATAATATATAATATATGTCTAAATAACAGTGATACAATATTATTATACTAACAATTGGTGTGTGTGTGTGTGTCTACAATTGTTATATTAGCACTATAACACTACTAATACCAAGCATGTTACAAGGATATTACCTCTATAATAAATGACTAAAGCAATAAGAAAGTCTATCAGGAAGATATATATATATATATATATATATATTATATATATATATATAATATATATATATATATATATATATATATATATATAGGAAAAAGTGTTCCTAGTAGGTCTCCTTAGATTATAATCTAAGGAGACGGCTTAAAACTCCAACATCTCGATTTATTTTTCACGATCTGACTGTACATTATCATATTCATGTTATAAGATATACGTATATAAAAATTACGTGATTTTAAGTTTGTTTACTCTATTTTCTTTGGGTTCAAACATTAACGGTTTTTAAACAGTAGAACAAAATGGAACGATTAGATCAATGAGTAAATGAACTTTAAATCACGTGATTTTTTATATGCGTACATCTTATAACATGAATATGATAATGTGTGGTCGGATCGTGAAAAAAATTTCGAAATGTTAGAATTTTAAGTCATCTCCTTAGATTGTAATCTAAGGAGACCTACTAGGAGCACTTATATATATATATATATATATATATATATATATATATATATATATATATATATATATATATAATATATATAGGAAAATCTTCAAATGAGAAACTTTCTCAAATAAGTTTCGTGAGAAAATCATGTAGAAGCGATTCTGAGAATGATCTGAACCGTTCATCTTGATCTACATACTCTAGTTAGGCTACCGATAAAAAAATCACGCGATTTCGAGTCTTTTTACTCATACATCAAATCACATCTTTATTCTACAGTGAATAAATTGTTTTGTAACCACTTGTTGCATAAGTAAAAATGTTCGAAATCACGTGATTTTTTATTGATAATCTAAAAAAGTAGGTAAATTAAGATGAACGGTTCGGATCATCCACATGATAGCTCTTATATGGTTCTCACATGAAGACCTCTCTTTATGTCCTTCTAAAAAAATTTGAGGCAGAATCCTTCCCAGTCAAATTCAACCCTCCGACATTCGAATACAAGATCCACTCCATTGAAGTTGATCTATATTATTTCAAGTATCTATAAACCAAAAATCAATTATTTTAAATACTTTTTGCCCATCCATCATCAAGTAGAGAAAAAACGGACGGCTTAAATAGTGAATTGGTTAGTTTAGCGGTGTAGAATATTTGAAACTTAACAAAAATTAGTTTGTAGGGTTTTTAAATATTTATATCATAATGAAATGGTCGAATTGAGAATTTGTATGTCTAAAGACATAGAGCTAACCAACTCACTATTTTCGACCGTCCATTTTACGCTGCTTGATGGATGGGCAAAAAGTATTCAAAACACTTGATTTTTAGTTTATAGATACTTAAAATAATATAGATCAATTTCAACGGAGTGGATTTTGAATTCGAATGTTGGAGGGTTGAATTTGAGTGGGAAGGATTCGACCTCAAATCCTTTGGAAGGATACAAGTCTCTCCCTCTCTCTCTGTACACACACACCAACTAACATTATATTATTATGCTATCATTAGAGAATTTATAGCCGTTAACATGTTTTTAATATGTAATAAGATACATAATTTGACTATATATTATTGAAATCAATTTATATTATTAAAATGTTTCAAGTATTAATTATATCATATTTAGTGTTTAGTTTTTAATAGTAATAGGAATTAATCCTAAAATAATACGAACTATAACGAGTGTTAGTACTAACAGTAACATAAACAGTAATACTGTAAATTCTAATAATAGTATGAAATGTAACAGGGATTAATATAAGCATCTACACAGGAAATAAATCATGCTATAGTGCTTATAAATATATAACAGTGTGTCTACATATAATACATGAAATGCGAGTATGCATGTAACATGGTGATGGATAGAAATCAAGAAATGTAACACATTATAAACAAACAATAATAATATACATGTATCGAGTATTGTATTTTATTTATACAATAATAACAATCAGTATCGCTTGATATTTTAATCAATCTCTTTTCAGTTTCTTATACCACTGGTAGTTCATATCGGTGGTTGTATTCTAGTCGAACCCATCTAAATATGGCACCATGATCCGAATGAGAGAGTGACCGAATAATAAGCGCTCATGTCATCATCATTGTGTATACTATTTTATTATGTTAATTAGAAACTCAAGGTCAAGGAGCTCTATCAGGTGAGTGTACACCGTACATACTCGGGAGCATGGTCTTAAACGGACTCCTGGCTGCTGAGACCAGGGCCCTCTGCTAAGAGGGAGAGCAGGAAATAGAAAGCAATGAGCTATAACGGACGATAGCCAGCACTATCACATCCCTACAGTGGAACTAATATGGATCTAAGACATTCACCCTACAAGACCTAATCAACCATCAAGTCTCCCGTTACCTATGTTATATTTATTATATTTAACTGTAGAGTAGTGATATTGTTAATAACATGTAATAGGATAACAAGAGACAGGAGGCATAAAATCCATAAGACGTGGAACTCTAGAGGTGGCCCCTACGAGATTTAAGAGGTGGCCTCCACCACATATGTGGTGTGGCACTTTGTCATGTGTAACACTTAGTTTCATACATCTTAGGTCTAGCGTCGGTATTTAGGTAACAAGAGTATCATATCGATATCAGAAATACAAGAAATAATCATGTATTATATACAGGAAATATTTATGTGACAGTAATATATGAATATTCAAATAACAGTAATTCATGTAATAGGAACAATGGTCCATGTAACAGGAATACATTAACAAACAAAGCATGTACTCAGGTGATTTCATGTAACAGTGATATAAGAAGATGAAATAACAGTGTCCACTGTAACAAAGTTTTCGTGTAATAGTGATACAAGTACAATAAAAACAGTGTCTGGTGTAGTAGAATATCCGTGTAATGATGATACAAGTACATGAAAAATCCATGTCTAGTGTAATAGAATATCCATGTGAAGGTGACACTAGTACATAAAATAACAATATCTATGATCGTAACAAACACATAGCAATGTGTATATACAACAGTGATATACAAACATGAAGTGTCCAATATATCGGTATTTATTCTCGTGATTCCGGTAATGGTGAGAGGACAAGTACGATGAATAAGTGTTAATATCAATTTTTATCCTAACATTTTTTTTTGTATCATTAACATGACCGTATCAATTTATTTATCTGTAATTTTTTTAACCTAAAATTTAATAATTACTAAATATATAATTTATCCATATTTTATATTAAATCATGAATCTCAATAAAATATTATTTCATTGAATATATTTAAAAAACACTCACATTTATTTTAATTACAGTGATTTATCATTTACATGATTTATTAGACGATAATTACAATCTATTAACTGAATCAATAAATGAATTTTATTCAGCGTATTGAAATATAATTTATAAAAGAAAAACACTCATACATATTTTATTTCAGTGTTTTACTGGTTACATGATTTATTAACTATAAATACAATTACATGATTTATTGAACTATAACTACAGTTTAATTAAATTAATTGTATACATCACATTGAAATATAACTTATAAAAGAAAAACACTCGCATTATTATCACAGAGTAGCTCATTTTTCTACAATCGCAACGACTCGAGAATCATTCAAATTGGACTCCGAATGATCAAGATATCGCCTGAACACTAAAATCAATAAAAATGAGTTAATTATATAATTTTTGGGGTTTAAAATGTAATAAATATTATGTGGCAGGGGGCTTTATGTAATGTTACCTTATTGATTTAGAAGCGGGTTTGGGTTGCTTATTGGGTTCAAATCTGAAGCTCAAACCCAATAGTGTAAGTCAAGTGGATGTGGGTAGGGTTATTGGTCGGGTTTTGGTTGTTGGGTTTGGGTTTGGACTCAATCATGAGAGAGAGAGAGAGAGGAAGGAGAGGTATAGGCCAGGGTTGCGCGACCTAGGGTTACGCGGCCCCGGGTTGTGCGGCCGCGTGCGAGCCAGACTGGCGGCGGCTGCCTAGCCGGCGACGCACGCGGGGAGAGGGATAGAGAGTGGAAGAGAAAAGAAAGAGAAAGGAGAGGAGATAGGAGAGAACAAGAGGAGAAGAAGGAAAGGAGTTGGCAGTGGCTGTCTGGGGTTGTCAAGGCGGTCGACGGCGGCCGTTTGGCGCGAGCATAGAGGAGGATATGTAGAGGATGTTAGAATTATGATGTGAATACATCGTGAAGGTAGTCAGTTAATGTCAGATCTGGCAGTTTCCTTTTCTGTATCTGTTTTGAATCCGAGTTAGATTCAAGTTTCCTTTATTCTGATTAATGGAGTTTAATTAGGACTAGGAGAATTCTATCGTCTATAAATAACTCCTTCAGGGTGGCCTTCAATGTATTCCAAGAGAATCAAATGAACATGTAATTCCTATGGATGTAATTTATCTATGTGAGATATTCATGAGAGAAGCTTACCACAATGGTTCGCTGTTTTTGGCGGCCATCAAGGGCTCGTAATCTTCTCAGCGTGAGATGTAAGTAATTCTCATTGTACTTTCATAAAGTTTTAATAAAGTTTCTCTTCCCTTCTCCCGTGGAGGTACACACGATCTGTTTGATCGATGGAACCACGTTATATTGTGTGTTGGCTTTCTATCTACTTTGAAATATCTTCTTCTTCTTTTTCACGTTGCCTTAGTAGATCCTGTAGCTTATTTCGCTGCGCCGCCCAAGTCGATCCAATCGTCGGGGCGTCTGACCCCTGAAATCACAACAATTGGTATCAGAACATAAAGATTGTTTCCCAACAATTGGTATCAGAGTAAGGTTAACTTGAAGATATCTGCGATCAAGTTCGATATTCAGAAGTTTGATGACGTTATCAATTTCAACAAGTGACAGATTAGGATGAACGCCATCCTTTCCCAGAGCGGGTTGAAGAAAGTATTACTCGGGAGGGAGAAAAAGTCTCAAGACATGAAGAAAGAAACTTGACAGGAGTTGGATGAGAAAGCCTTGACAGCTATTCAGTTTTGGTTGGCAGACGAAGTATTGGATGAGTTTTCGATAGTGAAAATAGCATCCTCGTTGTGGGAGCGACTTCAAGACCACTATCTGAAGAAGTCGTTGGCGAATCAGTTAATTCTGAAGCAGCATCTCTTTCTTCTTCGCATGTATGAAGCTACACCTATCAAGTCTCACATTGCAGAATTTTCCTCTATTATTAATAATTTAGATAAGAGATTAAGATAGAAAATGATGATCAAGCACTTCTATTATTGTGTTCTTTGCCTTCTTCATATAAGAGATTTAGGGAAGCCATCATCTATGGAAGCAACTCAACAATCAAGATCAATGAGGTCAAGGAGCATCTGCTCAATAAGGACAAAATTGACACCCAGTTGACGGATGAGTCTCATCATGATAATTCCAGGCAAGTTCATTATTCAAAGAAGACGAGTAATAATGAAAGTTTCACGGATAATTCAAAACACAAGAATTTGACGCGCAATTATTATCACAAGAAAAGGCACATTACAGTGTTGGCTTCGAAAGAAGAAACAACCTGATGCTAATGTCACTGAACTGGTTGGAGGAGATGAAGAACAGTGCGACGTTTTATCTGTTACAGACAGATCAGTTTGTAACAAAGATAGATGGGTTATAGATTCTGAATGTTCACAGCATATCAGTTCCAATAGGAAGATGTTCTCTTCATACACTTCGGTTTAAGGGGGAAGAAGTCTTCATGGAAAGTTCTGCTACAAGCAAGGTGATTGGTGAAGGAACAATCCAGTTTCGGTCTCATGATGGATGCATCACTACCCTTCAAGCGTTCATCATGTTCCCGAATCAAGGTACAATCTCATCTCTCTGGAGCCCTACAAGGGGAAAGGTTCTGTTTCAGTTCGAAGGTGATCTTATGGAAGTTTCCAAAGAGGCTCATGTGATGTTTCAAGCCGAACATGTCGGCAATTTGTATATGTTGCAAAATTCAGAAGTTATAGTTGGTGGATTACAGTTATCCTCGGCTTCTGAAGCGGTGGTTGTGGAACAACCAGAGACTACGATGGATTCGAGCTCAGATGTTCATTTGTACCCCGAAAAAAGATTGGGACTAGACGCGCAATAAGGTAGTCCAGATTGTTATTCCTATGGTGGAGTAAATTCTCATAGACCTTGTGTAGATCAAGGAGATCATTGGGTAATAAAGCTCAAGTTGGGCCTGAACTTATTCGACCTAATAAAGTTGTAAACACATGAGGGGTTATGTAGAAGAGGGAGTGAGATGGAGATGAAGTCAAGTTTGTTCATTTGTGTGTGGATGTGAGCATATGAAACATGGTGGTTATTCTCGAACGTGGACGTATTCAAGTCAAGAGGGAGATTGTTTAGGATTATGATGTGAATACGTCATGAAGGTAGTCGATTAATGTCGGATCTGCTAGTTTTCTTTTCTGAATCTGTTTTGAGTCCGAATTGGATTCAAGTTTCCTTTATGCTGATTGATGGAGACTAAAAGAGTTCTATGGTTTATAAATAAGAGTTCTATAGTTTATAAATAACCCCTTAGGGGTGGCCTTCAATGTATCCCAAGAGAATCCAATGAATTTGTAATTTCTAAGGGTGTAATTCATCTAGGTGAGATATTCGTGAGAGAAGCTTAACCACAAGGGTTCGCTGTTCTTGGCGCCATCAAGGGTTTGTAATATTCTCAGCGTGAGGTGTAAGTAATTCTCATTGTACTCCCCAAAGTTTTAGTAAAATTTCTCCCCTTCTCCCGTGAGTGTACACACGGTCTGTTTGATCGGTGTAACCATGTTATATTGTGTATTGGCTTTCTATCTACATTGGAATATCTTCTTCTTCATGTTGCCTTAGTAAATCCTATGATTTGTTTTCCCTATGCCGCCCAAGTCGATCCGGTCGTGGGGGCGTCCGATCCCTGAAATCACAACAATTGGTATCAGATGTAACGCCCCGATCCCGCGGGTACGGGGACGTCACTGCAACGTATATACGTAGGTCAGAACTACCCTCCCGTATATACGCTAAGCATCAGTACAGACAAGAATCAGAGTACGGAAGTAAGTGTGCATTATACATTCCAACACATGAATACAATCACAGAGTTATCACCAGAAGTGATCCAATATTACATGAATATCACATCACTAATATGCGCAAATACGAGAATACAAGGAAATATACAAGTATGAACAGTATGAAAGGCACTCACGAGTTTAAAAGAAAACTCGAGAGACTCACAAGGGGGCCTGGAAGGATGGAGCTCTGGATGATCGGCTGGGGATCCACGCTACCGCTGCGCTACTCTGATCCGCAAGGGGGAGAATCTACACGCTCCAAGCTCCATGACCTGGACATGGGATCTAGGGGAGTCAAATGATACTCCCCAGGCGAGTGGTGAAGCAAAACCAAGTGGCGAGCAAGGGTGAGTACATGTCATGTAAAGCCAAGGACAAGCAATCTGATTGTATGGCTTCAGATTACGGTTCCATGAGACTAGTACATCGAAGGAATAATCCAAACAAGGAAACCCTCATCTATATACCTTTATCTCATGTCACTATAACCCAAGCTCATTCAACCCGACTGTTCTCAGGCATGATAAGATAATGAACAAGAGGCAAGTGAATACAATGGATAAAGCAGAATATGAGCAGATAATACGATAATACTCATAAAACCGGAAATCCGAAGTAAAATCCCGGACAAGCAAATATAGTAAGGCACAACACAGATTCATAGCCGTTTAAGTTGCAGGCTTTAGTATGCGTCCCATTCCACATACCTCCACTTACAACTTAAAGAGCCGGTTATTATGACACTTTATTATTACTCGTCTTACCCTGATATCTAGCTATGTGAACTAGCGTCCCAACGCACATAGATCCATATCCGAGTAAAACAAGGTTGTTATTGGAAACTAGCGGGTATCAACGAACTATGTTTACAGTGGGTCCCGTACATACCCGGGACCACGGCCCAGGATTGTTCCGTAGCATGGTAACGGAAACCAGCCGCAAGGCTAACAGGAGGGACTTAATGTATGCCCTTATCATGATGGTACCAGTAATGAGGGAGCCAGCTCTCCCCTCGGTCCCCTGGAGGCCCACAGGTCAGACCGGAACATGTAGTTGCACAACATTCCTAAAAGCCACTGTAAACACGAACACATATTGATATCCGCATGTTTCCCCCGACCCAATACAAGTTGGTCCTTTTTAGGATTCATTAGTTTAATTATCACTTTACGGGAATAACTGGAACAGGACATGATCAGGAAATCAGGAGTACATAAGTACTATATAGTCAGGTCACTGCATGTAAAGCAGGAAAACAAGTCACTGATCATGATACAGGATAATAAGGTAAGGTTCCCGTAAAGGTGATAATCACAAGTCAAGTATATCATCTGCTGGGTGTCAAGTGATAGCATGACAGGGTGATGATATTTAGTAAACAACCAAGCATATCAAAGGATTGATAATAGTCGGGTTAAGTCATGGCAAGAGATTGATAATAGTCAGGGCAAGTCATGGCATAACTAAATGGTCTTGCCAAATAGTAGCATGGCAGTGGTCAGGTGATAACACACTAGATGGTCAGGTGATATACATGTGTTAAATAAAAGCATGCACTGACTAGTCTGAGGTAATGGTATGGCAAGGTAACATAAAAGTAACCCAAAGTACAACGACCACGAAGGGTCGGCCACGCATAGTATAAAACAGTAAAAGATATAGAACATGAAATAAAATACATGGAGACTAGAACGAGAATATTCATAATCAATGAAATAGGGAGCAAGAGGGTAGCGAGCGAGAACACTCGCCTGAATCACCAGAAAAGCCGAAAGGTCCGAAATTCACGGAACTCGGGATGCGCCATAATATATGATATAATATGTAGAGTGAAGAGGAGAGTGTAACGCCCCGATCCCGGCGGGTACGGAGACGTTACTGCGACGTATATACGCAGGTCAGAAATACCCTCACGTATATACGCTAAGCATCAGTACAGGCAAGAATCAGAGTGCGGAAGCAAGTGGTGCATTATACATTCCAACACATGAGTACAGTTACAGAGTTATCACCAGAGGTGATCCGATATTACAATAATATTACATCACCTGATAGGCGCAAATGCGAGGTTACAAGGGAAGTACAAGAGTAAACAGTAAAAAGGCACTCACGAGTTTACTAAAGGAAAACTCGAGAGGCACACAGGGGGCCTGGAAGGATAGAGCTTCGGATGGTCCCGCTGGGGATCCACGCTACCGTTGCGCTACTCTGATCAGCAACAGGGAGGATCCACACGCTTCTAACTCCAAAACCTGGACATGAGGATCCAGGGGAGTCAGATGAAACTCCCCAGGCGAGTAGTGATACAAATGTCAGATGGCGTGCTGAGATAAGTACAAGTGTATCGATAAAATCGAATCATAATCATGCATTGAAAACCGTGTCGTGAGCAGGAGCATGTATAAGCAGGTAGATATGTAACAAGTGCTATCAGGCAGGAAGTACTCATGGTATGACAAGATAAGAGCAGGTAAGGTGGTGAGAAGTAGAATAGATAGGACAACACCAGATATCTCCTAAATTACATAAAACCGATAAAACCGATAAAACCGAATAAAGCCGATTACAAGCAAAACCGATCGCACAAGTTTAGGTCACGGCTCCATGAGACTAGTACATCGAAGGAATATCCAAACAAGGAACCCTCATCTATATACCTTTATCTCATATCACCGTAATCCAAGCGCATACAACCCGAATTACAAAACAACACAACAAATTGTATATATTAGTCTTTTATTATAATTAGGGCCGTCTAAGTTTCAGGCTTCAGTATGTGTCCCATTCCACATACTTCCGCTTACAACTTATATAGCAAGTTATTTGGAAACTGATAAAGTTCGATGAATCATGTTTCGGATGGGCCCCGTACATGCCCGGGACAACGGTTCAGGAGTATCCGGTGCTGAGCCGGAACGTACCGCTAGGTACCGGGACTTATGGACGCCCGAACAGGAATAGAGTATCACAGATCCCATAGAAATAGGCCTAGGACATGTGCATACTCGGCAGGAATAATCAGGAGTAGGGGTGCCAGCACACCCACGGAATCCCTGGTGGCCGCCAGGTGATCCCTCAAGTATTTGGCCACGCGCGGCTCGATATGGCCACCATAAACATGATTAATCAGGGCCCATCAGTTTCCCCCAAACCAGGTGTAAGTTGCCTTATAATAATTTATCATGTACAGGTAGGAGATGGCCCTACAGATTCAAGAGGTGGCCCCATAGATTCAAGAGGTGGCCCCCACCACGTATGTGGTGTGGCACTTTGTTCCGTGTGGCACTTTGCTCTGAGGGGAATGGATTCTAGAGGTGGCCCCCACAGATTCAAGAGGTGGCCCCCACCACGTATGTGGTGTGGCACTTTGCTCCGTGTGGCAATTAGTTCCATTCAGGATAACAGGTCACTGTATACAATACAGGATAACAAGGCAGGATTCCCGTAAATATGATAATCACAAGGTCAAGTATATCATGCTGGATGTCAAGTGATAGCATGTAAATTACAAGTATGAAATAATGGCATGTCAAGTGGTAACACATCAGGTAAATACATGGCATGTGATAGAGTAGTAGCTGAGCATAATCAAACGGAGCTGAGCAAGCTGGAGGCACAAACAGCAAACAGTATTTAACACTGGAGCGCCTGGCGAGGTTACCGGACGACCCGACTTAAAGTGCGAGTGGAAAATCGGCAGCAACTCGCCTAGACGAATCTAGTGGTAAAGCGCTGAACGCTGATCATGATAACCAGGCGGAGCCGAAGACCTGACGGTCCCAATCACTTCCCTTTCGAGACAGTGAGTGACCGGAGGCTAAAGAACGGAAAGACCTGTCGGTCCCAATCACTTCTCTTTCGAGACAGTGAGTGACCGGAGGCTGAAGAACAGAAAGACCTGTCGGTCCCAATCACTTCTCTTTCGAGACAGTGAGTGACCGGAGGCTGAAGAACGGAAAGACCTGCAATGTTAGTACCACATGAATAAGAATAAACTAACATAATACAAGCATTCGTCACAGAGCAATACATGTCCAGATATTGGCACTCGGCCATACACAAATACAGGGACTCAACCCAATACATGAAAACATGGAATAAAGTACATGTCGACCCGACGAAGCGGGGAAACCCAAATGGAGGCGAGAGCGAGAACACTCGCATAACCAATGAAATAGGAAGTCAAGAGGAAAGCGAGAATACTCGCCTAAATCTCTGAAAAGCCGAAAGCTCTGAAATCCCTGGAACTTGCGCACGCGCCACGAAAGATAATAAGATGAAGAGGAGAGAGAGAAAGTGTTAGAGAGAAGAGAGAGCACAGGTAGACGCAGGTTTGAGAAAGAGAGCGAGGGTCGCAGACGCGAGGGTCGCGTTGCAGGAAATACCAGACGCGGGAATAGCAAACGCGGGAGTCGCGTTGCAGGAACAGCAGACGCGAGAAATAGCGTCGCGTCGCCAAGGTGCCACAACGCGAGGCTCGGGGCCTGCGTTTAAGTCAGGGCATGAGAACGCGGACGCGAGGATAAACTCCGCGTCACGCCAACATGGACAGAACACAGACGCGGGCACTTAGCTTCGCGTCGTGTTGACATGAAAGGGACACAGACGCGGTCATGGTTTCCGCGTTGCATCGATACAATAACACGAAGGCCGCGTTAAGGAATAGCCTAGACGCAGGAGATAAACTCCGCGTTTAACCAACAACAGATAGAAAAAAGAGAGAGACAGGGAAAGGGTGAGACGCAGAGATGGCCCACTCCAAATCCAAACCAATAAATGGTGGAAGTGAAGATGGTGATGGAAATTGTAGAGGGGATGATGATGAAGATGGAAGTGTTGTCGTTGTAAGCGTCACCATAATGATTACCGGAATAATCGTAAACGATTACCGGAATAATCACCGGAGATGTTACCGACGAAGAAGAGCTCGGCCCCCAATCCAAAAGGAGGGTGCCGGCCCTAAAGTATTGCCGACGAAGAAGAGCACGGCCCCCAATCCAAAGGAGGTGGCCGGCCTTCACAAGATGATGGGATGGTGGTTTTGTGAAGAGGTTTTGATGATGGTGGTTTATGGAGAAGGTAAAGGTGAAGGTGGAAGCTTTGGTGGAGTTGTTGGAGTTGTGGTGGTTTTAATGGAGATGGAGGAAGAAGAAGATGAAGGTAGAGAGTTAGAGAGGTTGGAGTGGTTGTTGTTGTGGTGGAGATGAAGGAGGAGTTGGTGGAGGTTAAGGCTTTGGTGAAGTGAAGTGAAAAATGAAGGAGAAAGGAGAAGAAAAAGTATATATAGGATTTGGATTTGTGAAGGAGGTGTAAAAATATTTAGAGAGGGGTTTTTGTAAAATGGAGGGGTTAGGTGTCTCTCTTGGCCACTTGGCCGGCTATGGTGATGAGAGAGGAGTGGGATATTTTTGGAGAAGATATTTGTGGAGGTGGAGATATTTTGGTGGAAGAAAATGGAAGAATGGAGAAGGTTGGAGAATTTGGTGGAAAGAAAAAGGAAGGAAAGAAAAAGGAAAAAGGAAAAGAAAATGAAAAGAGAAGATATTCTCTTGGAAGAAAAAGTAAAAATAATGATAGTGGCGGATTCCCAGGATTCAGTTGCGGATGCGGAAATCTTTCGGAAAAATACCGGAATCGTCCGAAAATCAAGTATCTCGGAACGACCCGCAAAAATTCTCAAAAATCAAGAATTTATTCTAAGAATCATGGTGAAATTTGTTTCAAGAAATTCTTTATAGTTTTTAAATTAAAAATCCTGGAATCGGCCGCCAATATCGGTCGACACCAAATCTGGCAGAAATCTGATAAATTCTGAAAATGCCCAAAAATGAATTAAGATAGTAAATAATATTCTAAGAAAATATGTGAAAGCGGTTTCTCAAAATTTGACTCCATTTGTAAATTAAAAATCCAGAAGTCGGTCAGCGGCACTGGTCGACACCGGTTTTGAAGATTTTCATTTATTCAGGAAAATTCCAGAAAATCACAGAAAATCTAAAATATTGGAAAATAATGTTTAAAACTGAAATCGGTCAAATCAGAATAACGAAAAGACCAAATCAAGCAATTCACTAGGATCAGGTTCTCGGTTCAGACTAGGGCTGTCTCCGAGTCCGTGAATCCGGATCCAAGACAAAACGATCATATAAATAATTCATAATACAAAACGAATACAGGAAGTAAATTGAAAAATACGATCGAAAAATCTGAATACGCAACTAAGTACGTATTCTGGGAGCGGGGTGTTACAGAGAGAGAAAGAGAGAAGGGAAGATGATGTTTGTCAAGAGACAAGTCAAGTAGTACCAATATGTGATGTAAGTCTAGAGGATAAGGTTCCTATTCAAGAAAGAAATCAACCATAACAGACAGCTAAAGTTAGTCGACTAGGTGGAAAGGGTAGTCGACTAATAGTGGGGTTAGTCGACTAACAAATAACCTAAGTCGACTAAAACTGTGTTTCAGAAAAGGTTACGTTTCAAAACAGATGGGTTAGTCGACTAATACCTAGGTCAAGTCGACTAATCGACTGAAAACAGGATACAGAACAGATTTGTGATGGTTGTGTTTGATGATCTAAAAATATGATTTTGATGGCACAAGTATACATGAATTGTAAACAAAAGTATACTAGGAATTAGCCAAGTCTTGATGAGTAGAAATACTCACCAAAAGGAGTGGTTGATGATGGAGTGATGGTGGTGGTGATGGAAGTTGATGATGAAGAAGAAAGTGGAGGTTGGAGGTTTTGTTGTTGGTGTTGGTGAGAAGAAGTGGTGGCCGGAGATCGGGGGTCTCTCGCCGGAGTCGTGGTGGCCGGAGGCGCCGGAGGAGGTGGTGGAGGTGAAGGAGATGTTGGAGGTTAGGGTTTGGTGAAGAGAAGAAAGAGAAAGATGAAGTGAAAATGAATAAAGAAAGGAGAAGGAAAAGTATTTATAGGTTTTAGATTTTGTGAAGGAGGTGCAAATAATTAAAAGAGAGGGGGGGTTTTTGTAAATAGGGGAGGTGAGGTGTCTCTCCTAGCCACACTTGGCTGGCCATGGAAGAGAGAGAAAAAGAAAGAGCATTTAATGAGGAAGTTGGTGGAAGTTTATTGGAAGATTAGAGAAGGAATTGGAAGTTGTAAAAGTTTGGGGAAAACTTAGGGTGGAAGGAAAGAAAGAAAATTGGAAAAGGAAAAGAAAATGGAAAAGGGAAATTATTCTCTTGGAAGAGAAAATGAAAAATAATGAAAGTGGCGGATTCCCGGGATTCGGTTGCGGATGCGGAAATCTTTCGGGAAAATACCGGAATCGTCCGAAATTCAAGTATCTCGGAACGACCCGAAACAATTATCAAAAATCAAGAATATTAATCTAAGAATTATAGTGAAATCCGTTTTAAGAAATACTTTACAGTTTTAAAACTAAAAATCCCGGAATCAGCTAGCTACCGACTCCGGTGGAATTTTCATAAATTCATAAAATCCTTAGAAAAAGTATGTAGATAGAAAATATGATTTTAAGAAATAATGTCTAAAGGTACTTGTAGAAATTCTAAACCGTTTGTAAACTAAAAATCCGGGAATCGGTCAGCGGCACTGGCCGACACCGGTTTTGAAGATATTCTTTTTAATTGAGGAAAATTCCAGAAAATCATATAAAATATATAATATTGGAAAATGATATTTGAAACAGAAATCGGTCAAATCAGAATACCAGAAAGACCAAATCGAGTAATACACTAGGATCGGGTCTTCGGTTCAGACTAGGGCTGACTCCGAGACCATGAATCCAAATTTAAGACAAAACAATCATATAAACAATTCATAATACAAAATAAGTACAGAAGGTAAATCGAAAAATACGATCAAAATCTGAATACGCAACTAAGTACGTATTCCGGGAGCGGGGTGTTACATCAGAGCATACAGATTGTTTCCCAACAGAGGAGGAAGGAAAAAAGGAAGAAAAGGAGAAGATGGGTAGAAAAGGATAAAGAAGAATAGAAAGAGGAGACAGAGAGAGGTGGGCCACGGCCGGTGGCTGCGGTCCCCGGCCAGCGACGGTCAACGGACCTATCGACAGTGGTGAGGTAAGCAGGGAGGGTTAGAGAGAGGAGAGAGAGAGAGAGAGAGAGAGAGAGAGAGAGAGAGAGAGAGAGAGTGAGTGAGGGTGAGACAGTGAGAGAGAGAGAAAGTGAAAGAGAGAAATAGGGAGAGATTTAGAGAGAGATTAATAGATAGGGAAGAGAGAGAAGACGGTGGATGGTTTTATTACCTGAAATTGGGGCCTCCTGCATGGAAGGACCACCCATTTGAACCTCTGGAACGACAGCGCTCGAAAATGAAGCAGCATATTTGGTCTTTGGTGCCATTTCAACCTTGAAATCGGTGTTAAAGACGAAGGAAAGTGGAAAAAGCTTTTAGCTTTTCTTAATTCTCGACACAAGGCTCAGCGGAGAAAAAGAAGAGTCTAATGATTACTTTTAAATGTGTTGTCTTTTTATAGACATAGTGATCTACAGAGATGCACGGCACATGTCTCGAGGCCCAATCTTCGCTCGACGCGTGGCGCGCGTCTTGAACGGACGCGAATTTCACGCGTTAAGGAAAAGACGTCCCCTCAACTCCGCCATACACGTGGCAATATCCCAGAACGCGGGTCTCGCGGTTAACAAAGCAGCATCCCTCCAAAGGTCGCGCCTCTTTAATAAAATAAGAGTTGCGTATTCACTTCAAAGACCGCGTCTCTTCAAAGGTCTCACCTCTTCAGCAAAATAATAGATGCGTCTCCACTTCGAATGAGGACTGCGTCTCTAAAGCAACTGACTCTGTGTCTACAAGACTTGCATTCATTCTTCGCTTCGACAATTAGTTCAACAGTACACTGGCACAAGCAGAGGATTATTTACCCTCGGTTTAACAATATACCAACAACGAACTCAGAGCACTGAGGAGGTCTGGACTGTGTATCTAGACATTCACGATGATCATCTCTGGTGGCTTCAAAGGGTTTTACAGTATACTCACGAAGACCACATTCCAGACAAAATCAAGCTCAGAGTATCTCAAATGATTGTCAGTCCAATCATGAGAAGTATGAATTCAATCAGAGTCTAAAGTATTTTGAAATCTGTCCCAGTCAACTGCGGAATATCAAAAACTTTGGAGGGGGATCTGTAGACTGTCCAAAATCACTAAGGACAAGTCATCAGAAAGCAGAGTCCAAACTCCAGAAGTAAGGCTAATCATAGCCACTAGCGTTGTACCAAGACGCGAAGGTTGAAACTCGCGTCTCAACATTACTACCAAGACGTAGAGCTTGAAGGTCGCGTCTCAGCATTACTGAAGTACCAAGACGCGAGGGTCGAAACCCGCGTCTCTACTTCACCGCAATAACCAAGATGCGCAGAACCCGAAGCCCGTGTCTCACATAAAGCTTGACGTAGGACTTGAAGCTCACATTTCAACTAAATGCGAAGCTCAAGCGTTACCTCAACGGCTAAATGCGAGGCTCGAAGCCCGCGTTTCAACTACAGAAGAACCATGCGTCTCTGTTATAACTGCCCTCATTACTGAGTCAATTACTGCCCACGTAATGAGGGAGTTAACCCCCATTATGGAGGATTTTTAGTGGAAAGTTCTACTCCTGAAACCCCTATAAATAGCTCAGTTCGCTACTAAAGAGGGGTCGAGAAAAAAAGTTTCTGGTCGCTAAGTGTTGAATCTTGATCAGAGCTTCTAACTGAGACACACTTAAGAGTTCAACTCTTCTAACAACTTACTGAGTACAAGTTTATTTTTGCCTCAAATCTCTTTGAGATTTTATTGAAGACGAGCTGTGCTACTCCGTCCATAGTCTGAAGAGAAAATTCCCAGAAGACTGTGACGCTCACCGGTCAATAGAAAATAAGATTCACTTTCCACCGCCACAACAAGAACCCAACAGTAAACAAAGAGAAGATTTGAGCTTGAACATCTTCTCTCTCTTGTAATCAGAAGTTTTTTATTGTTGTTGTAACTTTCTTTATAATCAAATAAAGAACTTACACGCCCTCAAATTTCTCCCAACAAACATTAATTTCACACATCTTAGATCAAGTGCCGATATTTAGGTCACAAGAGTATCCTATCGATATCAGGAATGCAGAAAATAATCATGTACTGTATTCAAGAAATATTCATGTGACAGTAAGACATGAATATTCAAATAACAGTAATCCATGTAACAGGAATAATGGTCTATGTAACAGGAATATAGGAACAAACAGAGAATGTACATAGGTGAATTCATGTAACAGTGATATAAGAACATGAAATAACAGTGTCTAATGTAAACAGAGTATCATGTAACAGTGATACAAATACATAAAATAACAGTGTCCGTGTAGTAGGATATCCATGTAACGGTGATACAAGTACATGAAAAATCAGTGTCCGGTGTAATAGAATATTCATATGAAACTGACACTAGTACATGAAATAACAGTATCCATGATCTTAACAAACACATAGCAATGTGCATACAACAGTGATACACGAATATGAAGTGTTCAATGTATCAGTATTTATTCTCGTGATTCCGGAAATGTGACAGGACAAGTACGATGAAAAAGTGTCAATATGTCAATATTTATCCCAACTGTTTTTGTATCATTAACATAAACATATTAATTTATTTATATGGAATTTCTTTAATCTACAATTTAATAATTACTAAATATATAATTTATCTATATTCTATATTAAATCATGAATCTCAATAAAATTTATTTTATTGAATATATTTAAAAAGCACTCACATTTATTTTAATTACAGTGATTTACCATTTACATGATTTATTAGACGGTAATTATAATCTATTAAATAAATCAATAAATGAATTTTATTCAATATAATGAAATATATTTTATAAAAGAAAAACACCCATACATATTTTAATTTAGTGATTTACCAGTTACATGATTTATTAACTATAAATACAATTAGTTACATGATTTATTGAACTATAAATACAATTTAGTTAAATTAATTGTATTTATCATATGAAAATATAACTTATAAAAGAAAAACACTCATAATTATTATCACAGGGGTGTAGCTCATTTTTCTATGATCGTAACGGGTTGAGAATCGTCCAAATCAGACTTTGGATGATCAAGATATCACCTGAACACTAAAATCTATCAAATGGGTTAATTATGTAACTTTTGGAGTTTAAAATGTAACAAATATTATGTAGCAAGGGGTTTTATGTAATGTTACCTTTATTGATTTAGAAGCGGGTTGGGTTGCTTATTGGGTTCAAATCTGAAACCCAAACCCAATAGTGTAAGTTAAGTGGATGTGGGTAGGGTTATTGCGTCGGGTTTTGGTTGTTGGAATTTGGGTTTGGACCCACTCATAAAATGTGGGGGAGAGAGAGAACGAGAGAGAGAGAGAGAGAGGGAGGGGGAAGGAGGTAGGGGCTTGGGTTGTGCGGCCTTAGGTTATGCGCCGCGCGACGGTGACGGCAGCGACGCCAGGTCGGGCACAAGCACGTAGGAGGAGAAGGAGAAAAGAGAGAGAGAGAGAGAGAAGAGGAGAGAGAAGGGGAAAGGAAAGGAGTTGGCAGTGGTGGTTTCGAGTTGCCGCGGTGGCCTAGCGGCGGTCGAGCACGAGCACAGAGGAAGAGGAAGAGATATAGAGCAGAGAGAAAAATGAGAAGATAAGGAGAAGGAAGAGAAGAAAAGAAGAAAAAGAAAAGAAAGAGGAGACAAAGAGAGGTGGGCCACGGTCGGTGACGCGGTTCTGGCCGACGCCGGCCGACGGTCGGGCGTCCCAACAGTGGTGAGGTAAGCAGGGAGGGTTAGAGAGAGGAAGAGAGGGGGGGTGAGAGAGAGAGAGTGTGTGTGAGAATGAGAAATAGAGAGAGAAAGTGTGTGTGAGAGAGAGAGAGAGAGAAGATGGGTGAAGGTCGGTGGAAAGAGGCAGCGAAGGAAGTGGGAAGAAGAATGGAGAAGGGGTGAGAGAAAGAAAATAATTAAGAAAATAATTTTAAATTATTATTTAATTTGGTCAATTTTGATTAATTCAGAAAATTTTTAAAAATTCTCAAAAATAGAAAATATTATCTTAAGCAAAGCTGTAACTTGGATTCAAGAAATTCAACACATTTGTAAATTAAAAATCCTGAAGTCAATTATCGGTGTCAGTCGACGTCGAATTCAGAGTTTTTTTCAAAGTAATCCAGAAAAATCTCAAAAATTTTAGAAAAAATCAAAATATTAGAACATAATATTTGAGGCTGACACCGGTTCAGTCTGACCATCAGGAAGGTCAAATCTAGTAGGTACACGGTATCGAGCACTAGTACCGGGAGACACATCCTAAAACCAAGGGTTACACAGCAAATACTAATTTGTGTTAAAAATGAACCACCTAGTCATGTTACAAAATTTTGGAAGGCCAAAAAAAAAACAGTTTGGAGGGAACACATGGAGAGTCGAGTTACAGTCATCTCAGAGACCACAAGTGGTCTGCATATAGAAGTACAAAAAAGCTGACTTGATTTTGGACTTTACGTAATGACACATGCATGCAGACTTACTCCTTTGTCACTTATCAAAATTTCTAATGCTGTAAATGTAAATCCTACTGAATCTCCCAAGAAAAGACTTGGAAACTGTGGCTACTGGGGACCAAGATATCACCTGCAGTCTGCATGACCTTTTTCTGCAACTTCTCATTATTGATCAGCTTTCCTGCTCAAACTCGAAGGCCAAATATGGGATGAGAATTTTCACTTCAGAGAGAGAGAGAGAGAGAGAGAGAGAGAGAGAGAGAGATGCCAAAGCTAGCTTTGTCAGCTATAATCGACCAACCTAGAAAATGGGGTCTTCAATTTTCTTGCAAAGAATTGGCATCCGAAAGAGGAGAATCTCTTTCTTGCGCCAGGCTCAAAATGAGTTTCTGAGATTAGTATCAGCATGGGTCATGTAGGTTTTTGGTACTGAAATTCGTAATAGCAATCATTTTGTTTTACAGTATCAGTAATATCAATATTATCTCGATCATATCGAATCGCGTCGACAAATAGCTTCAGTCTTACATGAAACTTGCTTGAAAGAAGTTCCCCTCCCACCCTGATCAGTAAAGAACTTCAAGCACTCCAGAAACTGATAATAAGAAACCTGTTGTTAGATTTAAATTTGATGCAGTTTGGTGCCAGGGGTCCAGTGAGCCACTGATTATAGTGATCATGCCATCAGTGCAGATTCTCTCGACTCAAGTCTCCATGAAAAAAAATGAAACAAGAAATTGTAGGAGGAGAGGCTTGGAGACCAACAAATTACTGCATGATTCTCTCAACACCACCAACATGTTTCTTTGAGAGAATCTTCACCTTAAGCCTTTTTATTTGTTTAATTAATCATCTCTACACCAAGATCTTCAATCTTTAATGCTTCTGGCTCCTGTACTTTTATAATAGGATTAAGACAGTGCCAGTCCAAATTGTATGTGTAATTTTGCATTCTCAATGTAAAGACCAGTAGAGATCACATTAAAGTTGCAGAGAATAATGGGAGGTAGGTGACTCACTCAAAATTTAGTTAATAAATTTTACTATTAAGATAAAAATACTCATCCATTCAAAAGAAATGCACAAAAAAACTCAGTGTAGATTATACTAATATCAAGGTACATTTGCATTCAAATCAGAGAGGTACACCAAATATTTGTGGCAGCAGAAGGAAAAAAAGAAGCAAAACAAGCATTTGTATGCAATTCTCTATAGAGCTTCAAAATGCAAAGAACTTGGTGAAACTAAACTGAAGCCAGAAACACACACCTCATAAGAGAGATCACTCAAATCACACTTCTCCCCCATTAGTATTGGAGAAGCTCAAGACTAAGATACATCTCAGCAAAACCATATAACCTACTGATTTTCCTACTTAACAAGCAACTTGTATTTCTTTCCACATTCATCAACAACTCTTTCAAAGAAAAATTGAAAAGAAAAGGAACAAAAGAAGAGAAACACAATCAACCTGAACTCAGCTCATTTTGACCAGGGCACCTGATCATCTCCAGTATCTTCACCACCTCACCCATCTCCGGCCGTTTTGATGGCACCTGCGAGGTGCATATCAACCCTAGCTTCACCACCGGCACTACTTCCTCTGCCGGAAACCTTCCACAAAGCCTGCCATCCGCACAATCTTCCGCTCGCCCTTCCTCCACCAAGCCCCTCACCACATCACACAGAACCACCACATCGTCTTCTGTATACTCCACTGGCCTTCTTCCGGTCACTATCTCCAATAACAAAACCCCGAATCCATACACATCGCACTTCTCTGTGATCTTCACTGTTCCACAGGCAAACTCTGGCGCCATGTAACCCAAGGCACTCTGAATCTTGTTGCTCAAAACATAGCGGTCCAGCATTGGCAGCAGCCTTGCCAGCCCGTAGTCCCCGACCTTTGGCTCACCAGAACCATCAATCAGAACATTGCTCGACTTTAGATTGTAGTGAATTACATCATGGCAATGTAGATAGGCAAGGCTCTTTGCAGTGCCTATAATTATATCGAACCTCTCATTCCAAGAGAGCAAGTCTGCTGTGGAGCTCTCGTGGAGAGCTTTCTGTAAGCTCTCACCCGAAACAAACTCATAGATAAGGAGCTGCAATGAATGAGTCCAGTAATAGCCTTGGAGGGGGACCAAATTGGGGTGACTAATTTTGCCAAGCTTCTTGATCTCTCTCTCAAATTCTTCTTGGGATTTAACTAGACTCGAGACGGTCAGCTTCTTGATGGCCACAGGCCGACCATCTCCAAGGACCGTCTTGTAGACCGTGCCAAAGCCTCCACGACCGAGCTCAGACTCCTTGTTAAGGATGTTATGAGCACCAGACGCAAAGTCAGGGTGGCCACCAGAGAACATGACAAGCTTACCAGAGTTAGCATCAGTGGAGGCTGGGGAGTGACTGAAGTAATCATTCAAGGCCGCAGCAGAATGCGAACCTGAATAGGAGCGTGCATGGGCGTTTAGGATGGTGATGGCAATTATCCCAAGGACAATGAGGACAGCGGCGCCAATGGCAATGATTGCAGAGATGCTTAAGATGATCCTTTTGTGGCGGACGTTGGCAGAGGTGAAAGCAGGGTTGGAGGGGGCATTTTGCGAGGATGAATTAGGGTTGAGGACAATAGGCTTCGGAAGGACAGCAGGGCAGGAACGGTTGACAGCAGAGCCGCAGAGGTCGGGATTGTCTGAGAGAGAGGACGGGGGGATGGTGTTGAAGAAACTGCCGGAAGGGATGGGCCCAGAGATGTGATTGTGGGATATGTTGAGGGAGAGAAGGTGAGGGAGGTTGGAGAGTTTTTTTGGGAGGGAACCAGTCAGGCTGTTGAAGGAGAAGTCTACTGTCTGTAGGTTGGTGAGGTTGGCTAATGAGGAGGGTACAGGGCCTGTGAGATTATTCTGTGATAGTATCCTGTTTGAACAATTCAGACATAAGAAACCATGGAATGTGCTAGAATTCACACAATATATTCAAGAAAGCTACGAGAGAGAAACAAGAGTCCAAATTTGTGAGTAACATGGCAATAGCATTCCAGAAGTCAGAAACAAATTGTCTAGTTTTTTCTTCTTCTTTTTAAATGTTTCAAGTTTTCATTGAACATTAAATTTAGCCTTCTGCTGATGCAAACTAACCTCAAGTTACGCACTCTTTTATCATAAACAACATGCCATTTGCAAACTGTTGCCAGTAACTCAAGGATCAGTTTCAGTTAAGAAAAAAGATATTGTTGACTGTAAACAGGAAACAGGTTATGAAGAAATATTAAGTGCTTCTAATGTGTAACATGAACCAACATGAGCAATCAATACAAGGATTCATTGAACACAAACAGAGAGAATGCTATCTTCAAAGGCCAAATATTGCTCAGGATAAATCATGTCATATAAGATAAAATAAACAAAATTAAGTAAAGGAGTAGTATTTTTTTTTTTTTTTTTTTACAAATTTGAATCTCAGATTTTCACACAAAAATTGTCAGATTATCAAATTGACTAGTAGAATGAGATCCAAAAGACTTTAGCACAACCCTGAGGCCACAACCACAAAGCTACAGCAAAATACCAAGTTGACAGTTCAGAAGTGTTAAAAGACTTGAGGACACTGCTCCCCACTCCAAAACAATGGCACTTTTGGTTGAGGCCCTTGAAAACAATTCTTGAGATAGTTTTTAGAAACTAACCTAGGATAAAGACATTCATAAATAAAATTTACAGTAAATGATTGATTATATTCAACTCCAAAGTCCAAACTAACATAAATCTATATGAAATATGAAAATGCATTGGAAGTGAAAGTAGACTTACAAAGAAGTGAGAGAAGAGCAGTTCCCTATGTAGCTTGAAATTTCTCCATTGAGAAAGTTCTTCTCCAACCTCAACTCCTTCAATGAAACAGCTCCTCCAATCTCTGGTGGAATGCTCCCATTCAGTCTATTGCCACTAAAATCCACCACTTCTACTGACTTCAACTCCCCCAAACACCCCGGCATCGGACCGGAAAACAAATTCCAAGACAAATTCAACAACTCCAGTCTCCATAGCTTCCCAATCTCCATTGGAATCTCACCAGAAAACTCATTTGCAGACAAATCCAGTTGTGAAAGAGACTTACCTTCAAATGTAGGAAACTGAATGTTGCCGCTCAATTTGTTCCCTGAAATCAAGATTTTCTCCAAACCCAGTTCAAAAACCCATGATGGGAGGTTACCCGTCAAAAGATTTCGACTAAAATCAACTTCTAGCAAGCTAGTGCAGCTGCCCATTGCTTCAGGCAAGCTACCGACTAACCCATTTCCAGAAAGATTTAATCTTTGCAAGAATTTCAGCTTCCCAAAGGAATCTGGAACTGACCCAACAAACCCATTTTCAGAGAGATCCAAAACCTTCAGCCATTTACTCTCTCCAAGCCAATCTGGGACTCGCCCAGAGAACGAATTGGACCCCAAATTCAAAGAACCCAACATCCAGAGCTTCCACATTGATTCAGGAACCTCCCCGCTCATCAAATTCCTGCTCAAATCAACAGCCCTCAAGTTGACCAGCTCACCAAATCCAACGGGAAGTTCACCCACAAGAAAATTGTTGGAAAGATCAAGATTATTGAGGCTAGTCAAGCTCAAGATCTCATCTGGCAAAGAACCGGAGAGGCGATTCGACGAAAGATTGAGACTCGCGAGGCTCTCACAAGAGCCAATGCTCGTCGGAATTTGGCCGTAGAACCTGTTGTTGGCCAAGGAAAGGTCGATCAGGCCCCTGCATTGCGAGAAAAAACCGATGGGTATCTCTCCGACGAGGCCGTTGCCGCTCATATCGATGCGCTTGAGGTCAGGGAGGCGGGCGAATTCGGGGTTCAAGAAGCCGGTGAAGTTGTTGTTGGCGAGAGAGAGGTTCTGAAGGGACTGGAGGTTGAGGAGGCCGCGGTTGATCTTGCCTGAGAGGCGGAGGGAGGAGAGGTCGAGGTCGGAGACGCGGCGAGATTTGGGGTGGCATTTGACGTGGGCCCAGCCGCAGGGGTCGTCGGAGTCCTGGGACCAGGAGGTGAGGGAGGAGGTTGGGTCGAGGAGGGAGGACTTGAAGACGAGGAGGCCGAGGAGGTCGGGGTTAAGGGGTTGAGAGAGAGAGAGGAGAGGGAGGAGGAGGAAGAAGAAGAAGAATGAGAGGAGAAGAGAGTGGGGTTTCATGGCTCTGAGTTGAGAGAGAGAGAGAGAGAGAGAGAGAGAGAGAGAGAGATTCAAAGAGAGAGAGAGAGGGCAAATGGGTTTTGTTTGGCGATGAGGTGGGAGTGTTGTTGCGCCATTGTAGAGAGAGAGAGAGAGAAGAGAGAGAGAGAGAGAGGAGAGATTCTCACTTGCGGGTTGAGGCCAGACAGTCTTTATTAATGGCGGAGTGAAAGAAGGGGGAGGGGGAGAGAATTTGTCATGGAGCTTCTATCACTTGTGATTGAGGCCAACTGGACTATTTATGGAATTGTTTCAAATTGACAAAGGAAATTTTCAATTGACTTCGATTGTCAACTAAAATTTGGGCAAATTTTCTTTTTTGGATCTTTGGGCCAAGAAAAGTTTCTTTTTTATTGTTGAACTAAAATTTAGTTTCTATCTTTTCTTTGATCTTTTGTTTCCGTAAATTTGCTTCAACTTCATATTGTATTTTTCTTTTTTGACCATGAATTCCAATTTAGCAACTAGCTGCTCAAATTAAAATGATCAAAAAAAATCTATCACGAATAATAACATTAGCATTTTACGCGTGCTCGTGAATCTAAGAAAATTATGAGCTTGGTGATTGAAAGACTTGGGGGCACCATCTCAAAAGATTCTGAGATCCAACTCTTCACTGCGTGAAGCATGTCGCCTTTACGTGAAACAAGAGCTCAACTAGCTTTACAGGGGCCAATTGCGCCTTTTGTGCCATTGGGGTGATCAGGCTCATTGCATCATTAGGGATCGACATCATCAAACATCATCCGTACACACGACTAAGTTCGCTATTAGGGGATCGACATCATCAAACATTATCCGCACACACGACTAAGTTTGGGGCATGGCTCTGATACTAAGTGAAGGACTTTGGGTATCATCCAAAAGACTAACCTTAGTCCAAATTCTTATATACCAAAAATCATTCATATGTCTAGCCGATATAGGACTGTTTGTTCGACCCAAATCCCAACAGTGATTAAATTGTAGAAAACGCCCATGTGTTACCACCTATTTTTTCTTTGAACTTTGTATCGTAATTTTGCACTCGACTCTCTGGAGGCTCCACCAAGTTAAATCAAGTCAAGTTTGAGTTAGATTTTTTGTTTTTTTTTTTAAGAGAGTCCAACTGGAAAATGTCGTCCTCATACAGATTCGATCAGGTGACCTCGGAGGAGCATACTCTGGGCCTAGGGGTGGCCAACGGGACGAATCGGGTTGATTCGTCCCGTCTGGCCAACGAATCCATGACGAGACGGGTTGGACCCGTCTCGTCACGAATCTAAACGAGACGAATCAAGAATCGGGGTAACGATTACCCGGATTCGCCGAGACGGGTTAGACCCGTCTCGCCTTTTATTATTATTTTATTTTTAAAAATTTCAAAATTTCCATGATAGGTAATTTTTAAGTTTTTGAGGGTTTAAAAAAAATAAAAACATAAAATAGGGGTCCGAAACTAATTTTCCCCTCTCACATATATAATAATATAGGACTTAAAAAAAAAAAAAAGAAAGAAGAGGGGTCGGGGAAAATTTTCCCCGACCCGATTCGTCCCGTGATTCGTCACGGGACGAATCTGACCCGTCCCGTTTAAACGGGACGGGTCAACTCGGATTGACCCGCCCCTAAACGGGGCGGGTCCGGGTTGACCCGCAACCCGCCCTGTGCGACTCAAACGGGTCGCACAGGGCGGGGCGGGGCGGGTCGAAACGGGTCGACCCGCCCCGCTGGCCATCCCTATCTGGGCCTGGCCACGGGGCCAACCGCAGGGGCACGAAAAGCGAGTATAAGTTAGATGATCATCATGCATGAAGAACTAAGAAGACAACATTCTAGATACCAGTTAAATAATTGTTAATAAAAAGTCTAAGAAAGGTTGAGAGTTAATTTGATTAAAGAGTCAGATTTAACACATGAGGTGAAAAATTAGTCCCATAAGGCATCAAGGGTCGTAGAAAATAAGAATCCAAAGAGATCAGTGCAAAACAAGTGATAGTACAAGAGTGATTTTTCACAATTAGCCTAGCATTATATGAAAATAGTATATTTGTATGAAAAGCAAGAGTTTTTATTATAAGTAATTTAATTTTGACTGAGATCGAGGAATTAATTAGAGCAAAGAGGTTCAAAGAGACTTGGGACAAAAATCAAACGTGAGAAGACAACTTTTTTTTTTAACTCACAAAACCACACAAGAATGAGACACGGGGTACAAGAGCTTCATTTTGTTTTTGTTTTCTTTTCGTTTGTATTGTTTGTCTTTCTCTCATTTTATTCCTGCGTGGGTCTTTTAGTTTTGGAGAATCTTTATACTCATTCTGATGCTTTTTAGAAATATTTTCATTAAAAACTTTTTAATGTAATACAAAAAACTTTTTGGGTTCACGATTTTTTTTTAGCTTTTTAGAAATATTTTCATTAAAAACTTTTTAATGTAATACAAAAAACTTTTTGGGTTCACGATTTTTTTTTACTTGAAAAAAATAATAGAACGCAAAAATACTTCATCCCATCTAAAAATTCTTCAAACATATTTGTAAATTTGCACCAATCCAACTAAACATTAAGCAAAAATCTGAGACTTCACGAAACTATGATGTTGCCTCTATGATCTTTCTCTCTCTCTCTAACTTCAATCATCTCATGCAAGTAAAATCTCTAAAATTGCCTCCAGATCAAAATGCTAAAATTTCTTCGTCATAAGCCCTGTGTTAAAAAATTACACCCTTTTCAATCTCTTTTAATATCTTGTGATATCACTTAGCACATTAGCATACTGAAATATGAAAAATGTTACGAGTATTTCATAATATTCTTATATATGTACTCATTTGAGCTCTTTCTATCTTTTAACGAAAAACTGACAAAGACGTCACAACATACACATGCAAATGGACACAGATTTTCTAACTCAATCTCCACTGAAAGAAAAACAAACCAATGATGAAAGTTTGCACACTTTCATAAAAATGTAATGGCAAGAATAAAAACAGTGATCGGCCAGTTAGGAGACCAAAAGGATGAGTGCATGGTTTGCATGCGTTATCGTCCGTAGACTTAATCATCGTTGTACATCAGTTCTTTTTCCAACCCTCAATGCATGTTACATGAGTTTTAAATTTTGCAGAGAAAGTGGCAGAGTCCAAATTTTACAAGACGAGCTTTCTACTTTCAATGTGAAAACTACACAAGTCACGCATAAAAAAAGTCACAGAGAATGAGGTGAGAGAGGAGATGACCCTTTCGATATCGGGTTCGGTACACGTGTGTGTGAATCATACAAATATATTATAAAAGAGCTAATTTCGTATTCACACGTGAGATTGATCTTCTTATAATATTATAAAAGAACTAAAGAATTTAAATCTTTATCCTCTTGAAACTTGATATTTTAACCACGTGTCAACATAGAATTAACCGTCTTATGATATATGTATGTGGCTTACACACGTGAACCGAATCCTCCAACATCTAAATATTTATCATTAAAACCCAAGTCTAAATTATGAATTAGAGTAGCCAAACCCTACACTTTTTCTAAGAAGGAATAAGAAAACAATAATGCAAATGAGACGAATAGACTTTTTGAGAAGAGTTGATTTTTAGAGAGAACAATACGATGAAAATTGCAAGCTGTGCTCAGGAGGGAGCCCGGAGAAAGAGAGGGCTAGATGAGAAAGGAAAGACGGAAAGAGCGAGAAAAGATCGATCTCGTGTGGGTAATTTTCTTTTAATTGATGGAAGATAAATAAACAATATTGCAAAAAAATTTGGGCTTCCACTTTTCTCATCAGCAGGAAAACTTCACATGACAGCTTGTGAACAAATTGTCTGAATATCACTACTTAACTCTCGCCAACTCTTCTTTTAGAACGTTATAAAAAAAGAAACTACTTATTCTACTCATACATTTCAGTGACTAATCAAGGTAATGAATTAGTGTACGTGCCTTTTATTGTGTTATAAGTGAGCAAGAATTAACTGCACTTGCATATTTTCTAATTTAACACGAAGAATAGAGTTGTAATTTGAAAAACATCTACTCAATAAACTCCCTATTTTTGGGTGAAAAGTCTGGAGTTATAACCTCCAAGTCTTGGGTTATTAGTGAATAACTCGGAACGAAAATCCTGAATTTGACCGCATGCAATGAGACATCCATATGAGGAATCGGAACTGGACCAGTTCTAGGTCCGGTCCAGTTTCGGTTCCTCATATGAGGACCAACACTCTAATTTTGAACCGTTGGATCTTGAGCTGGCCAGCCCTTTGGGCCAAAAAAATATCCGGTTCAAGAACGGAACCGCCGGTTCGCCCGGTTCCGATTCGATTTGGAACTAGCGAACCGGTAACCTTGTCCGGTTCCAGTTTTGGTTTCACGGTTCAAACAGGAACCGTGATCGGGTCTAGTAAGATCCTGTTTGAACCGTGAAACCAAAACCGGAACCGGAGCAAATAAAATTCTCGTGTGCACACGCAGGTACTAGAAGACAACAGGTACAAAATACATGTAAACATAAAACCGCCTACAAAAAATAAAGTCAAAAGTTTGCTGAACCAAAATACATGCTGAACATGATCCCTCTATTTTTAATTTAATTAATCTCAATCAACCTTCTACACCTAAAATCCTAGAATGATTATGCACATACATTTTATATCTAAACAGATAATTATTCTCCAAGCTGTCCAAGTTGAATAATTAATATATTAGAATTAAGAATATGCTTATTTGTAACATATATAATGCCATAAAGTTTCATCAATGAGTAGTTACTTACAGATAGACACAGGGTGCAATCCTCTTTAGGTTAGGGTTTGAGGTATTAATTAAAAAGTTAGAAAATTAAGACTTGATCTGTTGATTTTTTATTTTATGTTTTTAGGAGATTCTTGATAATAAAGAATAAAAAATTGTTAGGTTAGTTCTCTCCTATCCTCTCAGGGACAAAAGAATGTAGGAAGTCTAGTTAATTTCTCCAAACCTTTAATCCCTTCCTCTGACATCAATAATCTCATCAATAATCTTTAAAATTTACATGATAATTAATTATTCCTTGCAAGCTTCATCAAAGTTTTTAATAAACTTGAAGAACTTGATGTAGTTTTAATTTTCTTGTATATGAAATCAAAGATAGTGTGTATACAAACACAAGTACATTTTTCTCCAGTCTTTTTGAGCCTACATACAGTATATATGTACTTGTATCACACATACTTGTCTGCTGTCCTTCAAACTACAATTTTGGATACAAATAGACTGCTAGTTTTTTATATTTATCATTTTTAAGTTGTTTTCAGATTGTTAGATGCAATAGTTTTTGCAGAGTGGTTATCATTAATCTATCTAGATTATTAGTAGATAAAGATGAGAGTGAATGTATTATGGTTATTTGTTGAGATTCTTAGTGATTGCTAGATTTTGTTACATAGTTATTTTTTGATTTTTTCTCGTTGTGAGAGAGATCTCATCTCTATTTGTAGCCAGTGTTTTAAATGTCGGCCGACATTTCCGAAATGTCGGCCGACATTTCGTTTTCAAGCCCTCACCGCCACGACATCCCCACCCGCATTTGAAATGGCGTTTTAGAAAATGTCGGCCGACATTTCGGGAAAAATCCGATATGTCGGCCGATATTTTCCCAAAATGTCGGCCGACATTTTGGGAAAAAACCCAATATGTTGATTGGTCTTGGAAGTTGGAGCAATTGAGAAATTTTAACAATGGATTAGTGAATATATACAAAATGTTTAAGTTAATTATACATATCCTAAACATATTTATGTAGTTTTACATAAGTTGTGTATGTATTACCTTGATAAGAATTTTTAAATTACATTATTTAAAACATCTAGGATATATATTTGTTATCCGTCATGACGTCCAAAATTTACTAAATGGCCCCGAAATATCTCCGAAATCTGAAATCCGACATCCGATTATGACATCCGACATTTCCCTGATATCCGACATTTAAAACACTGTTTGTAGCTATATAAATCTAGGCCTCGAGATCATAATGAACAACAAAATATTATCATCCCAAAATTAAAGCTATTTTTGTTAATACAAGCGTAATTGCAATCACTCCCCACACTAATCTCCTGAATATACTGTGATGGGAAAATTTTGAGGCATAGCTTCACAGAGGAAATATCGCCCCTCATGAGATTCAAACCGGTGCCCATTAAAGAGCGAACCCAACAGCTCACCGATGGGCTACATGAGAATTGACACAAATGTTTCTTTCTTGAAGTTTAAGAAAAAATAATTGAGATTAGACCAACCTTAAATCGAGTACTATGATGATGATAATAAAGCCTTTTTATCTTTTAATGTTCATCACTCCATTTAACAACCATCATTTTGATCGGCTAGCTTGTTGGAACAGAAACTTTTGATATCCATACTAGCATCAAAGAGGATAAAAATGGGTGTTTAATTGGAAAATCCATTACCTCATTCATGAAAACTTCACTTCGATTAGCCTTGTAGATTCATCCCATCCAAGTTAAAGAGATAAAATCTTATGTCAATTCTCTTTTATCTAACTGGTATATTCACTAGCATTTATAAATGCATCCATAATAACCTAGAGATTTATCGCACATTTAGGATAAAACTAAGGCTAAGAAGTGTACTCTAAGGCCAACAAAAGTACCTGATTAAAAAGAGCGATAAGACACGGTTTAAGTACGAGTAAGAGATATCTTTTCAGCAGATTTGACTCGGCACAACCTAACGAGCCCAAAGAAGTCGGGAAAAAAATATTTTGTTTTTGTACTCTTTGGATTTATTAATAGAGTTCTAACTAAGTTTACACCAGCTTCTGGTTACAATGAAACATTCCTCCATTATCTTGGTTTGGGTAAGACATTGAGCACAACATTAGCAAAGTCTTTGTGAATGATAGACCTTGATCACATGCCAATTTTAAATCCACACTATCATCACCTTAATAACTTGATTGGTGGAGTGTTTGTGGGATTGTTCATTGCTACAGTCCTCCCAAAAAAAAAAAATCATGTGCTCCCCAGATCTCATGGGACCATTATAATGTTGTCTCTGTTTTTTTGCTTTCACTCACCATTAAAGGCTAGGGCTAATACTGTTGTGACCCTCACAAAAGCAAAAGGTTTTGAATTGGAAACAGGTGGATGATTCCCCAGTCCATTGAAGATGATGGTGGAGTGGAAAGCCTGGCTCCTGTGGTTCTGTGACTAATAAAATGCATGGAAACAAAAAGGTCATGGAATGTACAGTGAGAAATATTAAAAGAGAAATACTTTGCCTACACGCTTACAGTCTATTTATTTTCTGCGTAAGAACAGCGTATGTGTTTTACGTAGGAAAGCGTGTAGATTATAAGTGTATAGAAAAAAAATATTTCTTAGTAAAAATAAAACAAAACATGAACAAATTGTGCTGCTATTAATTTTCAATCTCTTCTATTTGCTTTCTTTTTTTTTTTCCCCTAAGAATTTTATCCATTTTCAAGTAGCCATGTGGTGTCCACTTTCTTCATTCATTAGAATTTAAAAGCAAAGTAGCATGCCTTACCTAATTGTCAAGCCATGTGTTGGTCCTCATTCTTATCCCTTTTCTTATATTTTCTTCAATGCAAGCCACCAAACAACATTAAAGAGGCAGGCAGTAAAGAAAGATATAGGTCACTTGAATAGGCTTGTAGCTCAATCAAATCATGATTTCAGCATTTGGCATCTTTGCATATTGCACTGGGAGCTAACTGACTTACTAACTAATTGCTCCATTAGCTTCTTCATATAGTTTAAAATCTCATTATCGGTATCGCCCAATGATTAGTCTTAATATCATCAAATCGGCCGTCAATAATTCATAATATCAACATATCAGCAATATCAGTATCGATATCAATTGATTTTATATGATACTCTATTAGAACCTGATGCAATATCGTTCATATATATCAAAATTAACCAATATCTAAAATAAAATTATTCTAACAAATCACTACAAGTATTTTACTTGTATATCTCTTTTTCTGCAACTTTAGGTTACTGCACATGTTAGAAACTGAAATAATTTGTCTTCAACTAAGGAAAAAATTTTAAAATGAATTTTAAAAAGATAACAAAGGGAGAGTTCAGTTCCAGCTACTCAAGGACCCTATGGTTTCCATAAAAATTAACATAGATACTGCCTAAATTTGGATTTATGTGTTAATATATTTACAGTGAACTTACTTCTTTGTCATTTACTGATAATATATCCATTAAGCCATTTGCTTACACTGCCAGAAAAGCATATTATCTGTCAAATCTCAACCCAAAACCAAAGAAAGTTGAAGGGACTAAGATATAAACCATCATGCATGGGTTGCTTTTTTTATTTCAAATTCTCATCCTGCATGTATCAGCTGTCCTGCTCAAGCTCCAAGGCCCAATGGGGGAAGTGAGCATCTTAAACTTTCGCAAACAGAGAGAGAGAGAGAGAGAGAGAGAGAGAGAGAGAGAGAGAGAGAGAGATTCCAAAGTTGGTCTTTGTCTCAAGAACAAGAGCAGAGCAGAGCACTTCTATTATGTTCCATACTTTTGTTTTTTGCTTTTCTTTTTCTTTTTGCTATTGCTTTGGATGGGTGCATCTCAGTGAACACTTATCTTTTCCTCAAGGCATAATGATAACAAATTGAGATGTAAAAACTAGAAATCACTCACCTATTTCTATCAGACTGTTGGGATACTTTTTCTGTATCTAATTATAATGTGGTTGTTTCTCGCTAGTCCCCTGAAGTTGGCCCGCCGGTCAGGCACTGGTTTTGCTCCCAAGAGGTTACCGGTTTGAATCCTCTCAAGTGTGGATATTTGTGAAAGGTGTGTGTAAGGCTTGAGGGTAATCTCCATCTTGTTCTCAAAATAAATATGTGAATGTTTCCCGCCAGCAAAACATAAATCAGCTGAAATTAGGTATTGTTAAGAGTAGTATTAAGTTTAGAATACATATTGTATTAGAACTATATTAGGAATAAAGTTTCCATTATTATGCAAATGTATTCTCTATATATATGGGCATTGCCCTCATCATCAATAACAACAATACAAAATATAGTTTTTCCTTTTTAAATTATTGTAACATGGTATTAGAGCCCTAATTTTTTTTAATGAAATCCCACAAGTTCCAAAAAATTTCTACAAATCACCAACCACCGTCGTTGGCAGCAACCAAAGAACAACCTCACGGCGACACCAACGATGCACTGACCACCCATCTTTAGATCAATCGAATCCTCCTGCTACTCCATCACGGATAAGTGATCGAGATTGAAACAATTCGAATCGAAACAATCCCAGCACCCACAGGTTTAACACCTACCGGATAAGGAACAATATCCCAAGAACCAGTCTGCTGAAATGCCTGAAATTCCTCTGCCATTTCCTCTCTCCACTCAGGGTATTGAACTACCTCCCGATAAGAACTGGGCTCACTAGTAGTATGTATGGTGGCAAAAAAAGCCCGAAATTGTGGTGAAAGGGATGTGGTATTAGCAAAATCAAACTGCTCAAGAAAGCCAGTACAACTAGGGATAAGACGGTTAAGTGGCTTGTGAGGGTGCTCTGAGCGATGGAGAGGTGGTGGAGGTGGGGGAGTAGAAGGGGATGGGGTGGGGTTGGGGAGGTGGTGGTGGAGGTGATGGTGGCGTCATAGTAACTAGAGGATTCTCGTAGTCTAGAGTCGGGGTCGATATAATAGCAGTGGGGACTATAGAATGATCAGTTAGAGGTATAGACACAGTAGGAGTTAAAGGGATCAGATCAATAAGAAATCTAGAAGACTCTAAAGATGGTATATCAGGTAGAGACAAAAGGTATACATCCTAAGATGAAGGAGAAAATACGGAGAGTCCTCAACGAAGGAGACATGACGGGATATAAGAAAACGGCGTGCCAAGGGATCATAGCAGCGATAACCGCGATAATCCTTATACTCAAAACTAATACCGAGTAAAACGCACTTAGCTGATCGGGCAGATAACTTAGTGCGCTCAGTCAGAGGAAGGAGGATATAGTAGGTATACCCAAATGTGCTGAGCATTATATAGTCAAGAGAAGAATAGAGATGCTCATGAGGTGTCTTGCCGGCCAAGACAGATGATAGAGTAATGTTAATAAGGTTAACAGAGATGAGAACCGCCTCTGCCCAAAAAATTCGAGGAACAGAAGAGGATAGAAGAAGAGCGCGAGCAGTCTCAAGTATATGGCAGTGTTGTCACTCGGCAACCCTATTCTGTTCATGAGTGTATAGGAAGGACTACTGAAATAGGGTGCCATGAGACTGTAGGATAGATCTCACCGTAGTGGAGATATACTCAAGAGCACGATCAGCACGAAAGATTTTAATCTTTGCATTAAACTGAATATGAATCGTAGTAGTGAAAGTCTGATATATAGAAGGGGTCTCAGATCACTGACGTATAAGATACACTCAAGTAAGTCTTGTGAAATCATCAACAAAACTAACATAATATAAATATCCCGATCTGGATGGAATGGAGGCTGATCCTCAGATATCAGAATGAACTAACTGAAAGGGGTTAGTGGTTTGAGATAAATTTTTTTTAAAAGGTAGAGCTCCCAAATACAAAGATAAAGGAGAAAAAGAGACTTGCCCAAGAGCTCTACTATGAAATAAGCTCTTGAGATGAGACTCGCAGATATGACCTAGGCGTTCGTGCCACAGATCAGCAGCAGATGGGACTATACTAGCAAGACTACGACTCTGAGTACTACTGCTGACAGTACGTGAAGAAAATCAAAAGTATAGTCTCCCCCTCCTATGAGCATGACCAATCATCTAACTAGATTGAGGATCCATCACAGAACAAGTGAAGGAATCGAAATTAACAATGAGACCACTTTCACACAGGCTGCTGATGGATATGAGGTTCATACATAAATGTGAAACTTGTAAAACTAAAGGTAAGGTGAGTGAGAGAGAGGTAATAGATCATGTTTGTGTAATGGCTAGCTGTGAGTCGTCTGCTGTATACAGTGACAGAAAGTTGTAAATCACCTAGAGGGGGGGTGAATAGGTGATAATGCTAATCTAGAAACTAAATGCGCTAAATGCGGAAGCTTAAAACAAATTTGCAATCACACTTAATACAACACATAAGTGTAGCCGAATTCCCCGTGAAGGGCTCTGGACTAACTTCTCTTGATTCCCCTAATATGGGTTGAGGTGCTATATGAAGCTCTTGTGGTTAAGTACAAGTGAGGCATACACAAACAAGCCAAGCATATAAGGATGATAAGCAATATGAAATAATGCAAGGCAACACAAGCAATATGAATGATATGAATGAAGAATGATGCTTTGCACAAAATAAAGAGAGAGTTAGGAGACAATGGATCAAACGCTAACAACAAGATATGTTTCGAGGTTCGAGCCCCTAACTCTACATCCCCGCCTTCACCACCGTGAAGGATTTCCAATCCACTATCTCCCACCGAAGGAACCTCCACGAGGATGATTTGTTACAACAAAGGGAGTACCGAACTCCTCTCTCAAAACACCGCCTCACAACCGAGGGGTAGGCCCGTAGCCAAACAACCACAATCACCTCTACCGAAGAGGGATACAAGCCAACAACCAACTCCACCTCACCAAGAGGGAGTAAACACCAATCTCCACCTCTACCAAAGAGGGAGCAACCAAATAATGAGGGTTTACAATAGGTGGTCTCTTTCAACCACAAACAATCTCTCTTTCCTTTTTCCACAAACAAAGATCCTAAATAGAATAGGATAGAAGATAAGCTCAAGTGTGGAAAATAAAGTGTTTTGATCAAATAAATACTCTTGGGAAAATACCAAATAGATATAGAAATGAAGAACAATAAACCAATTCCACAAAACCTAATTTCTTTGAAAATAACAAAACACTTAAAAACAAATAAAATGGATCTTTTGGCACTTAAAACTCTTTTTGAAAACTTGTAAAATACTTCAGAAAAGTAAGAATTTTTGCTCTTGAAAAACTTAGCTAAAACCCCCAAGAAATGGGGTATATATAGGCCAAAACAGAAACTAGCCGTTAGGCTGATCTGGCAGCCTGACAGGCCTAGCGGTCGGCCGGCCGGCCGACCGCCAACGGTCAGAAATGTGACCGTTGGAGCAACCCGGTCGACCGCACGGCCGACCGCCCAGATACAGAGAGCAGACTCTCTGGTCCGGTCGGCCGCCCGGCCGACCGCCCCTGTGACTGCCAAACGTGCACAAGCCTGTGCACGTCGGTCGACCGCAAGGGTCGACCGGCCTTTGGTGCGGTTGACCCGTGCGGTCGGCCGACCTGGCCTGTCAGCCACAAATCTGGGACAGAAACACATGTTAAAAATATTTTTAAAAATTCTTTTATCTCTTGTAAAAATACCCAAAAATAGTTTTATCTTTTTGCATTGATATGTAAACATGTGATAAATATTTTAGCTCAAATATCAAGCATATGAAACTATTTTTGTGTCTTAACATTTTTACCAAAAATCAAAACTTGTATTTTATCAAACTTGGATTTTTCACTACATGAATAGGATAGTCAAAATAAGTTTGTTTAAAAGTTAAGCATGCATGTATAGAATGAATCTACTATACATAAACCAATTAAACGTGTTTTGATCAATCTATTCATAAAAACAAATATCGGTTAAACTAAAAACCGAAAAAACCAATATCCAAACATAAAAACGTGTATGTGTATTGTGCACTAGAGCATATCAACTATACTAAGCTTTACAAATGGATCTAAACACACTAATACTAAACTATGGATACCTAAGTCTTCTTGACGATCTTCCATCTTCAAGTCGACTCGGTCCAAACACCGTGATCCAACGAGCATGGCTATGAATGATCTTGACGCTCGGGCTCGGGAATCACCAAGTGAAGGCTTCCAAACTCCTCTTTTTGAAGCAATCACCAACTAATATCTTGATTAATGATCTGTAACTAAAATCACAAGATTATTAGTAAACATAACTACATGAGTTAATCATCATCAAAACTAGGGTGGAAGGCCTTCGGGCCAACAATCTCCCCCTTTTGATGATGACAAAACTCATGGAGTTATATATGCATAGATTAAAGTTAAGCTTCAAAGAAGCTCCCCCTTAACTCATGCATAAACAAATAAACAATAAATATGCAATGAATATGAAATATGAAACATGCATAGATATGCATAAACAATAAAAAGGTTCTAGATACCAATGAAATGTTCAAAAACAAAACATGCTCTAGATACCAATTAAAATTAAGCTAAATTAAACTTAATATATGCAAAACATAAATATGCATATATAAAAACTCAAACAAACTCAAAATCTTTCTCCCCCTTTTTGTCAATCATCAACAAAGGGGTAAACAATCAAAACAAAACAAAATCTTCTCACCCTTTTTAATACAAAGAACCAATCATCAATAAGGGGTAAAAGCAAAACTAAATCAATAATTTTTCTCCCCTTTTTGTTCGAAACAATGAATCAATAAAGGGTTAATAAAAATAATATTTTCCCCTTTTTGTGTAAAACAAAAACAAAAACCAAATAGGGGTGACATTCAATTAAGGTACCAATTGAAAATATGTTAAAGTAGCATCTTGATACCAATTGAAAGTAAACATCAATCAATAAAAAAATGGTATATGCTATATACATTCATGAAGAGGAAGATGTGAAGCTTCCCTACATAGATACATTACATGAAGGAGGGATGACAAGCCCTAATTCACATAACGTATACTATGCAATGCATAAGAGGAGATGTGAAGCTCCCCCTACACACGTGTACCACATAAAAAAGAGATTGTCAAGCTCTTCAATACAATATACACTCATCATGAATCTATATGTAGAAGAGATGTTAAGCTCTCCTTGTATATAGGCAATACACATCAAAACTTTTGTATTTAATTTTTTAAAACAAAATTTTGAATTTTCTCAATAAAACAAATTTGATATCAATTAAAAGTATTATTCTTTTTAAACATATGATACCAAATTGAAATTATTATTTTCTATCATAAAGTAAGGGAGTGGAAATACAAATACCAATTGTAAACATGAAAATCGAATTTTCTCCCCCTTTATGAAATACCAACTAAAACAATGCATAGGCTTGAAATAAGATACCAATTGAAATTGATATTCTTGGAATTTAAAGCATACATACATACAAACATATATGAGTATACAAGAAAGGTCAAAATTGATACCAATTGAAAGAGTCCAATGATACCAATTAAAACAACAATAATGATCAAGTGTATACATCATATAAGTACCACCCAACCATGTTCAAGTTTAAAAAGATTTTCAATATAAAGCATACATGAGCATGATCTCCCATCCAACCGCCCTTGGATGGTAGGGGTTTTAAAAAAAGATTTAAAAAATAAAGTGTGTTTGAAAACTCTACCAAAATGAAGAATACGAACTAGTTATATGAAAAATTTGTAAACTAGTACGAAATCCTTCAAGCAAGGAATAAAACAAAATTATTTTTCATGAAACATGAAATCCACATGATAATCAACACTCATAATCAATTAAGCATAAATATGACTCATAAAAATAAACACATGAGTAAACAACAAATGTGAGTGTACAAGTAAGATGTGAAGATCATAATCATGAAAGATGGACAATAAGCTCATTATTCTTTGAAACATGAAAACATGAAAATCATCAAAACTATTTAATCTTCAAGGTATATGTATGTCCTATACAAACTAAAGTATACATACATATCCAAACACAACGAGTCCACAAGGATATATGCATTAAGGCACGTGGCTCAAAAGGATGTATATGTATAATAATAATTTGGATAAAATGGACATATACATGAAGTTAAATATAAACACATGGAAACATGAAAAACTAAATTTTCATTAAAATAAATTTCATTTCAAGGTATATGTATGATTTGTCAACACAAAAAGTATACATACATATCCCTAAACACAATTGAGTCCATATGTATAGATTTGCATGACAAGCAAATGACTCAAAGGGTATACATGTATAACTTAAAGTTTGGCAAAATAGACATATACATGAAATGAAAATTCATAAACATAAAACAAAACCAAAATGGGAATACAAGTTTAAAATGCATGGTTCATCAAAACTAGACTATACTAGCACATCTAATGGGAACAAATAAGCAATCAAGCACAAACATATATAGATTTATTTGTGACCCACTATATGCACAAGTATAAATCCTAGTCTTAATGAAAACTAACATTTAAACATATATTCAAATCATGAAGCATCAAAACAAGATATAAATCATCATGATAAACATAAACATGATTATTAAGAAAATCCACATGTTATTAAACCTATAATAAACATGATAGCTAAACAAATGGTGAGAACACAAAAATAATGGTCCATATTAAACATGGGTGTCTCAAAAGGCTATACATGCATGTCAAGAGCCTAATAAACATGGCATTTTCATAATAATCTAAAAACATCAAATCATGCTAAAGATAATGAATCATGAAAAGCATGTAAATAAATGGGAGTTAGGAATCGTTACCAAAACCTAGAAGGCAACTCTCCTTGTCTCCAAAATATGGTGGTCCTCTCCACCAAACTTCCCTTGAAAGTGATGCATCCAAAATGTTTCCTTTAAGTACGGAACGCATCCACTCCAAGGTACCTCTACTCTCACGTCATGCGAGAGCCCACACCTACATCAAAAACTCTAGGGGTGGTCTTTGGTACCCATATGTTATTGGGTCCATGGGGGTTAGTCCCTTCTCTAACCCAAACAAACTTATTTGCTAAATTTGAAACATGTAATCTATCATAACAAAATTTAGCAAAGTGGCCCTTACGTCCACAATGTGTACAAGTGTACACATGAGCATACATGGTGTGATGGTGTCCGTGAGGTGCATGTGTATGCCGTGTATGGTGTGCATGTAAAGATGGAACTTGTTTCTTTCGAACCAAGGTTTCCAAGCGTGTATGATTCATGGCACATTGGCTCATAGTGGAGCCCAAACAATCCATTTTCTTCTTAATTAAATTTATATCATTTTCAATCAAAGAAGAAGTGGCACATGCAATAGGTGAGGTGTGTGATACTACCCTAGCATGGCAAACATGTGCATCAATTTTATTTTGCAAAATAATGTTTTTCTTTAAACAAACATCTAAATCATTTGAAATAGAAATTATTTTGTTTTTCAAAGCAACATTCTCTTTTAAAACAAAATCAACTTTTGAAGACAAATTTTCATTTTTCTTCAAAATTGATTCACAATCATTTTTAGATTTTAAAAATTTATTTTCTTTTAGTGCAAGGTCTAGTTGAGATCTCAATGAATCCCTTTCATTATAAACCTCAACCTTCTCTTGCAAAATCAAATCAAGTTTAGAAGACAATTTTTCATTTTCTTTATTTAATGCAATAGTCTTCTTTTTCAAAACTTTATATTTTTCTATTAATTTTTCACAAACAATAGAAAGTTCTTCATTTAAAACATGGGCATCAATATGATCATCACATGAAGAACTAGCATCAAAACTATCACTATCTAGTTGAGTTTTCGATTGTACCTTAAGGGAGTCATTCCCTTGGACCATGAAGCATTGAGATTCAGATTCTCCACTAGATTCTTCCAGTTGGATTTGCAATTGAAGCTCGGAGGTGGTGGTTGTGGTTGTCAACTTGTTCCATACTGCAAAGGCGGAATCAAGATTAGAAACATGCATAAGATATTCTTTTGAAAGCGTGCTTCTAATGGCCTCAAGGGCTTGTGCATTGGCCCCTATATGATTGCTATTACCAAGATAGCATTTCTTGGTAGCGGCAAGATATACATGCAAGCCTAGGGTTTGTAAATAGATGGACATCTTAGTCTTCCAAACAAGAATGTTGGAAGGGTCAAATATAGGTGGGGTCATGAAGTCCATGGGTCCAAACTATATGTGTGCAAAAATGCAAACAAGATTAGCAAACAAAGGATCTCACTCCTAGGATGATAAGCCTAAGTATCAGGAGCGTAGGCTCTGATACCAATTGTAAATCACCTAGAGGGGGGGTGAATAGGTGATAATGCTAATCTAGAAACTAAATGCGCTAAATGCGGAAGCTTAAAACAAATTGGCAATCACACTTAATACAACACACAAGTGTAGCCGAATTCCCCGTGAAGGGCTCTGGACTAACTCCTCTTGATTCCCCTAAATATGGGTTGAGGTGCTATATGAAGCTCTTGTGGTTAAGTACAAGTGAGGCACACACAAACAAGCCAAGCATATAAGGATAATAAGCAACATGAAATAATGCAAGGCAACACAAGCAATATGAATGATATGAATGAAGAATGATGCTTTGCACAAAATAAAGAGAGAGAGAGTTAGGAGACAATGGATCAAACGCTAACAACAAGATATGTTTCGAGGTTCGAGCCCCTAACTCTACATCCCCGCCTTCACCACCGTGAAGGATTTCCAATCCACTATCTCCCACCGAGGAGGATTTGTTACAACAAAGGGAGTACCGAACTCCTCTCTCAAACACTGCCTCACAACCGAGGGGTAGGCCCGTAGCCAAACAACCACAATCACCTCTACTGAAGAGGGATACAAGCCAACAACCAACTCCACCTCACCAAGAGGGAGTAAACACCAATCTCCACCTCTACCAAAGAGGGAGCAAACCAGTCACCTCAAATCCACAACCTCAACCTCTACCAAAGAGGGAGCAACCAAATAATGAGGGTTTACAATAGGTGGTCTCTTTCAACCACAAACAATCTCTCTTTCCTTTTTCCACAAACAAAGATCCTAAATAGAATAGGATAGAAGATAAGCTCAAGTGTGAAAAATAAAGTGTTTTGATCAAAGAAATACTCTTGGGAAAATACCAAATAGATATAGAAATGAAGAACAATAAACCAATTCCCAAAAACCTAATTTCTTTGAAAATAATAAAACACTTAAAAACAAATAAGATGGATCTTTTGGCACTTAAAACTCTTTTTGAAAACTTGTAAAATACTTCAGAAAAGTAGGAATTTTTGCTCTTGAAAAACTTAGCTAAAACCCCCAAGAAATGGGGTATATATAGGCCAAAACAGAAACTAGCCGTTAGGCTGATCTGGCAGCCTGACAGGCCTAGCGGTCGGCCGGCCGGCCGACCGCCAACGGTCAGAAATGTGACCGTTGGGGCAACCCGGTCGACCGCACGGCCAACCGCCCAGATACAGAGAGCAGACTCTCTGATCCGGTCGGCCGCTCGGCCGACCGCCCAGATACAGAGAGCAAAGCTCTCTGGTCCGGTCGGCCGCCCGGCCGACCGTCCCTGTGACTGCCAAACGTGCACAAGCCTGTGCACGTCGGTCGACCGCAATGGTCGACCGGCCTTTGGTGCGGTCGACCCGTGCGGTCGGCCGACCTGGCCTGTTAGCCACAAATCTGGGACAGAAACACATGTTAAAAATATTTCTAAAAATTCTTTTATCTCTTGTAAAAATACCCAAAAATAGTTTTATCTTTTTGCATTGATATGTAAACATGTGATAAATATTTTAGCTCAAATATCAAGCATATGAAACTATTTTGTGTCTTAACATTTTTACCAAAAATCAAAACTTGTATTTTATCAAACTTGAATTTTTCACTACATGAATAGGATAGTCAAAATAAGTTTGTTTAAAAGTTAAGCATGCATGTATAGAATGAATCTACTATACATAAACCAATTAAACTTGTTTTGATCAATCTATTCATGAAAACAAATATCGGTTAAACTAAAAACCGAAAAATCAATATCCAAACATAAAAACGTGTATGTGTATTGTGCACTAGAGCATATCAACTATATTAAGCTTTACAAATGGATCTAAACACACTAATACTAAACTATGGATACCTAAGTATTCTTGACGATCTTCTATCTTCAAGTCGACTCGGTCCAAACGCCGTGATCCAACGAGCATGGCTATGAATGATCTTGACGCTCGGGCTCGGGAATCACCAAGTGAAGGCTTCCAAACTCCTCTTTTTGAAGCAATCACCAACTAATATCTTGATTAATGATCTGTAACTAAAATCACAAGATTATTAGTAAACATAACTACATGAGTTAATCATCATCAAAACTAGGGTGGAAGGCCTTCGGGCCAACAAAAGTGTGGTGGAAGGGTTGTTATAGAAAATAATATAGTAGAATCAGAGGCCATGTAATATGAAGGGCCAGAATTTAAGATCCAAAAAGAAGATATACCCGAGGTAGGAGAAAAGGCTGATGCAGAAGATTCAGTGAATGCTGACTGGTGCTAGAGTTGTAACTCAATCTAAGTAAGATGATGATGAATATCTATAGGATTAGAAGGTGTGGACTGAACTATATCAACTGCCATTACACGAGGTCCTGCTGAAGAAAAACGAAGGGGGGAGTCCATGCTGCTTCCTCTACCGATGTATCTGAGACAATAACTCTGGATGAAGAATGAAACAATCACGTTCAGTGTGACCTAATTTCTTACAGTTAGTGCAAGATCTGGAGCGACATAAGCGCTTGGTTTGATTAGTCATCTTGCAGATGGGACAATAGAGTCTAGTACGATTAGTGCTGAAAGTTCTGGTAAAGATAAAATTGGTGGAGGCTGGGAGGTATAGTCAAAATTGAGGCTATTGAGCATCACAAAACCTTCGATGACCTGTAGTGAATGCTGGCACGTAGATCTCATCGTCCCCAATCAACAGCTCAAAAATCTCCTGAATCGGACTCCGGATGTGAAAGTTCCCGCACGAAAAATCAGAGAAAGATGTTAACGGGTATGTTCTATTAAACTCGTTATTGTAGCTTGTGGATTTTGACTTAAACCAACTGTTTGTGCTTCCATTTTGTGAATGCAGGTTCGAGTCAGATTTGGGAAGCTATTAAGAACCCGATTGTTGATTCTTTCTGTACACTTGATCTCTTTTCGCACCAATCAACCACCACCAACCCTCAATCCCAAATCAAAACACAGCACCGAATTCCAAATCCTGCCGCACTCCAAATCAAATACACTAATCCTACAACAATCCAAGTGAAGCTCAGGCTAAGTGAGAGATTCTTATTTCACAGTGGACATACACATCTGATATTATTGACGTTGTCGTACTTACAGACACAAAGATAGCAGATACTCTATTAGAACTTCATTCAAAACTCCTTCCTTCAGATGGTACACCACTTGCAGATCCTACTAGGTATCGTCAGCTAATTGGTAAACCGTGATGAGATCAGATATTGCTCATGCAGTTAGCATTGTCAGTCAGTTTGTATCTGCACCACACTTTACTCACTTTAGTATTCTTCTTCGAATTCTCAGATATCTCAGAGGCACCATTACTCGATCATTGTTCATGTTATCCACCTCTTCATTAGAGCTTCGAGCTTATTCCGATGCTGATTGAGTTGGTTGTCCGTACACTCGCCGCTCTACTATCGGTTTCTTTCTGTTCCTTGGTGATTCACTGATCTCATGGTGAAGCAAGAAGCAGGATGTTAGTTCATGTTCCAGTTGTGAGGCTCAGTTCAGGGTTATGGCTACTACCACCAGAGAGATTGTTCATGTGATGAGACTTTTAGTAGACTTTCGTGTTTTTCTTATACCTCCTACACCTCTTACTTGTGACAATTAGAGTGTTATAAAGATTGCCACTAATCCAGTCTTTCATGAGAGAACGAAGCACATTGAGATCGACTGCTACTTCACTCGTCAGCATTTCACTTCCGGGACTATATCACTTCCATATATTTGCTCAGAGGAGCAGATTGAAACATTTTTATGAAGTCACACAACACAACGAGATTTGGAGCCTTGTTGGGCAAACTCATGTTGTTTGACCCACCATGAGTTTGAGGGAGAGTGTTAAGAGTAGTACTGGGATTAGAATACATATAGTATTAGAACTGTATTAGGACTAGAATTTCCATTATTATGCAACTGTATTCTCTATATACATGGGCATTGCCCTCATTATCAATAACAGCAATACAAAATATAGTTTTCCCTTTCTCAATTATTGTAACAAGTACGTTTTGAAAAGAACTGACACGACCTGCGCTTGTGAATTGTGATTAAAAGACCACAAGTTCAGAAAATGTTTTTGATGAATATTGTGAGAGGAATTTCCCTCACGCTGACTGGAAGATTAGATGTGTTTCACTATATTCTCAAATTCTTTGTACCACAACTTGGACTCAAAATCTCCTAAAAGCAGCAAACTTGCTCAGTTCCATGGGGGGAAAAAAAAAATGAAACAAACAAATGAGATAAGAAATTGTGCAGTTCCTCAAACAATTGTGTATTGAAGGATAAAAAGAGGCATTTCTCAAGTTTGGAGGACCACAGCAAATACTGCATGGTTCTCTCTACACCAGTAACATGCTTCCTCATGTATGAATCAAAGTTGCCATTTCCTTTGATTGCTCCACTGCAATTACTGTATGAGAATCTTCACCTCAAGCTTTCTTTATTCATTTAAATACTCATCTTAACATAAGGGTCTTCAACCTTTCAATGCTTCTGTCTCTTACATTTGTATAATTCACAAAGACAATGCACTCCAAATTGTATATTCAAGCATTCTATTCTCAATGTGGCAACTACTGCAAGTCACATGAAAGTTACAGAGAATGATGTGAGAGAGGGTGACACATACAGCCTTCATCTTTATATTTTACCTTCATTGAAATCACAACTCAGAAAAGCCTTCAGCCAAGTCAATAGGCACTTCAATTCTATTAAATATGAAGAGTGCTAGTTTTTTCAACTCAATTCCCTCTCTTTCATTGAGGTTACTATTTCTCTATGAAGAAGCTGCAGAGAAAATAAACTAGCAGAAAACAACAGGAACATTGTGTTCCACCTTATTAGCAGTAAGAATATTGAGATAGAGAAGAGATTTAGATGGCACATTTTCAGCTCAATATAAATTTCAATATAAACATATGAATACTTGCTCCTCTGTGAATCAACAAATTTTGATCATTGACACCAAGAGCACCAAAAAGTTGTAGCAGCTCAACAGAATAGAAACAGACAAACACAACATCATGTATGCAAATCTCCATAGAACCTGAAAATGCAAAGAACCTGGTGAAACTGAAACCAGTAACAAATTTCATAAAGAGAATTGATTACTTGAATCCCTTCCCCAAAAGTTTTAAAGAAGCTCAAAAGTAAGGATACATCTCAACCAATCATTCTGCTGTACTATAGCCTACTCCTCTTCCTTTTTAGCAAGCAAATTTTCCTAAAACCCTGCCATTCTCACATCTCTTTTGTACTCAATCCATCAACTCTTTCAGATAAAATTTGAGAAGTAAAGCAACAAAAGGTTTAAAAAAAAAAAATACAATCACCCTGAACTAAGTTCATCCTGACCAGGACATCTTATTATCTCCAATATCTTCACCACCTCACCCATCTCCGGCCTATTTGATGGCACGTGCGAGGTACAAATCAACCCTAGCTTCACAACAGGCACCACTTCATCTGCCGGAAACTTTCCCTTAAGCCTCCCATCAACACAATCCTCCGCTCGCCCTCCCTCCACCAAACCCCTCACCACATCACACAGAATCACCACAGCATCTTCAGTGTACTCTATTGGCCTTCTTCCAGTCACAACCTCCAACACCAAGACTCCAAAACCATATACATCACATTTCTCGGTGATCTTCACTGTTCCACAGGCAAACTCGGGCGCCATGTAACCCAGGGCACTATGAATCTTGCTGCTCAAAACATAGCGGTCCAACATTGGCAGCAGCCTAGCCAGCCCATAGTCCCCCACCTTTGGCTCGCCCGAACCATCAATAAGAACATTGTTCGACTTGAGATTGTAGTGAATTACATTGTGACGGTGTAGATAAGCTAGACTCTTTGCAATGCCCAGAATTATATCGAATCGCTCATTCCATGAAACGGTGTCTGCGGCAGGGCTCTCGTGAAGAGCTTTGTGTAGGCTCTCATCAGAGACAAACTCATTGATAAGGAGCTGCAATGACTGAGTCCAGTAATAGCCTTGGAGTGATACGAGATTGGGGTGCCTCATTTTTCCGAGCTTCTTGATTTCTCTCTCGAACTCTTCTTTGGATTTCACTAGACTAGAGACAGTCAGCTTCTTGATGGCCACAGGCCGACCATCTCCAAGGACTGTTCTGTAGACCGTGCCAAAGCCTCCACGACCAAGCTCTGATTCCTTGTTGAGGATGGCATGAGCGCCAGAGGGAAAGTCGGGATTCTCACCGGAGAACATGACAAGCTTACCTGAGTAGGCATGAGGGGAGGTAGGGGATTGACTGTAAGATTCACTAGAGAGGGTCAAGGCTGCAGCAGATGGGGAACCAGAGTAGGAGCGAGCATGGACGTTTAGGATAGTGATGGTGATGACGCCAAGGGCAATGACTGCAGCAGCACCAATGGCAATGATTGCAGAGATGCTTAAGATGATCTTTTTGTGGCGGACATTTGCAGAGGTGAGAGCAGTTTGGCGGCCAGAATTTTTGGATGGTGAGTTGGGGTTGAGGACAATAGGCTTTGGGAGGACAGAGTAGCAGGAGCAGTTGATAGCAGAGCCACAGAGGCCAGGATTGTCTGAGAGAGAGGACAAAGGGGTGGTGTTGAAGAAATTGCCAGAAGGAATGGGACCAGAGAAGAGATTGTGGGATATGTTGAAGGAGAGAAGGTGGGAGAGGTTGGAGAGGTTTCTTGGAAGGGAGCCTGTCAGGCTGTTGAAAGAGAAGTCTACTGTCTGTAGGTTGTCAAGGTTGGCGAAAGAGGAGGGTATAGGGCCTGTGAGATTATTCTTCGACAGTATCCTGTTTGAACAATTCAGACATAAAGAGATAAGGAATGTGTTAGGATTTCTGCAGACATTCAACTAAACCACTAGAGAATAAGATAGTTAAGAGAGTAAAACAAATCCAAAGTTATGCACAAATTGAAAATACAATTCCTGAAGTCAGAAATAAATTGAGGTTTTTTTTTTAAAACTAGAATCTTCCTTGAGATCAAATTTAGCCATCAACTGAGTGCAAGATCTGGCCATACACTGAAATTTTATCTTCTAACATCAATGAATGCACTTTTTTAACAGAAAAGATCAAGCCAATTGCAAACTCGTACCAGTATCTCAAAATATCAGTTAAATGAAATGTGCTAGACTAAGAAAAAGGGAAACGGTTTACGGAGAAAGTTCCATTGATTCTAAAGTACAATATGGACTATATTAGCAATCCATTGATGCTAAAATATAATATAGATCAACACAAATTGATTCTAAAGCAGGAGATGTAGTCTTATTTGTTGTACCTGAGAACCAGCCAAAGAACACAACCCTAGATAAACAATCACAGAGAGAGAGAGAGAGAGAGAAGGATTTACGAGGTTCGGCAAGATGCTTACATCCCCGGAAAGAAGAGAGATCTATTGATGATTATACAAGATATACAAGAGGACTACAATATTTTCTCAAGAACTCACTCAATTTGACTTAAACCCTATAAACGAACCCATCTCTCTATTTATAGAGACGAGAAGAAACCCGCAATCCAACTCCAGGTCGGGTTCAGAATCTGCTCTGACTCGACCGTCAATCGATCGGTCGGTCGACCGCTCCAAATATGCAGTCAACTGAACGGTCGACAGCGCAAACTTCAGGACTAATGGGAAATGTCAGTCGACCGACACAACTGAGTTTCTCCTCTCTGTCAATATCAGTCTACCAGCCGGTCGACCGATTCTCTGCGTGTCAACTCTCTGTGCATGTCAGTCGACCGCCCGGTCGACCGAAGTTCTGACATAGAGTTTATAAACTCTATTTTTCTTACTTTTGGTCCACTCTCTACATTCTCCACCTCAGTGAAGATTTTTCAAATCTGAGCCGAACTCCAATGAACTCTGGGCGAAATCGACACACGGTCTCGACTTCTGTTATTCAAGTGAGATCGATGCACGATCTCGGCGAAATCGACACACGATCTCGACTTAGAAATTCGGACGAAATCGACACACGATCTCGGCTAAATCGACACACAATCCCGGCTTCAGCGATCGGGCTGTACCATTACAGCTCCCTACGTACCCCCTGTCCAGAAGATCAAGCCACACATAGTTCATCACAATGAGCTCCACCGAGCTCAAGCAACCGGAAGGATTCGGAGAAAGTTTTTGTAATGATTAAACTTGACTTCGGAAACCACCTCTATAAGCATGTATGTGAGATTGTCTTTGGTGTGAATCTTCTTCACCTCGATATCTCCATCTTCAAGAACATCCCGCACAAAGTGGTACTTGACATCAATATGTTTCATCCTCGCATGATAAACTTGATTTTTCGCTAAGTAGATAGCACTCATGCTATCACAATGGACCCGCAAGAAGTCTTGTTCGATCCCCAAGTTATCCATCAAGTCCTGAAGCCAAATCCCATCTTTTACAGCCTTTGTCAGAGCCATGTACTCTGCTTCTGTTGTCGACAGAGCCACTGTAAAGTACAACGCCAACTCACTGGTGCCTGTGATAAGGTAAAGACATGCTCTGTAGTGGACCGGCGCTTGTCAAGATCCTCAGCATAATCGGAGTCCACATAACCTGTGCACTCCTGCTAACCACTAACATCCTTCTCAAAAATCAACCCAACATCCACTATACCTTTGATTTACTGTAGAATCCATCTCACAGCCTTTCAATGACCCCTATCGGGATCATGCATGTATCTAGATACCATGCTCACGGCCTGTGACAAATCTGGCCTCATGCACACCAAAACATACATTAGACTACCCACTGTACTGGCGTCTGGAACGTGTGACATATACTCACGATCATCTACTGTCTGCGAAGACATCTTTGTTGAAAGCTTAAAGTGAGGGGCCAATGGACTAGTCACAGACTTGGCTTCACCACCAATCAAAAACTTTTGTAAAACCCTCTGCAAGTAGGCTTTTTGAGTCAAACTCGCCTTCTCCTTTACCCTGTCTCTTTCAATTTTCAAACCCAGTATCTTCTTAACTTCATCAAGATCCTTCATTTCAAACCTGAAGATAATTGAACTTTCAACTTATCAATTGATGATCTGTTCTTTGAAGCTATTAGCGTATTATCTATGTACAAGAGTAGGTAGATATACTCACCACTCGGTAGCTTGCGTAAGTATACGCATGGGTCAAATAAGCTCTCGGTGTAATCACGTCCAATCATAAATGATGTGGGACGGAGGGGGATTTAGGATTTGTGGTTGGAATTTTGTAAAATTGGGGAAGAACATGAGAGAGAGAGAGAGAGAGAAAAGATATGATCGTGGATCAGAACCCAGATCTTGGCTTCACCGCCTATGATTCAATCCATAGGGATCAAAATTAATGCCCAAAGTAAATAGCTTCATTTTTTTATCAAAATCATTCAATAATTTTTCAAAAATCATTACATGGCTATATATAGCCTACAACGCATGCACTATATGTATAATTATTGATAACACCAAATCTAACCAAATCTAGCCACATTTAGATTCAAATAACTCTTAAAACTCAACCAAATCTATCGAAATCTAGATTCAAATAACTTCTAAATCTCAACAACATATATCTAAATCTAATTTAAATAAAAATCTCAAATCTACTAAATCTAAACCGTTTGTTTCCCCCACAATTCTCCCCGGCTTGAAAACATTCATCCCCGATAAATGTAGTGGTAGGTAGAAGGTAAGTACAACCAGGTTGGACCACATCACGAATCCTTAATCAGGCTAAGATGATGGGCGGGGAATCCTATCTGATGCGCTATGACTGTACCAAGGTGGTGAGGTGGAACTGGCTTTCGTGACAGATTTTCTTTAAAGGATGACAACTCGATCAGTGCGCATGTAGCAGACGAAAGCGCATCCTCCCGGGTGAGAACCGAATCAACTGTATTCCGCATCCTGAATTGCCTGATCTCATGTGACTCTGTGTCTTGTAGAAAGATCCGTAAAGGATCATACAAGTCAGGCGATCTCAGGGACACTGGAATCCTCATAGTTGGCGAAGACAACAATAGCTCCATGGTAGACTCTGATAGAAGATCTACAAGAGTCCCAATAAGAAACTCTTCCACTTTTGGCTCTGACTCTGGCATGGGCTATAACTCAGCAATAACTTCTGGTCTTGGCTTCTCAAAAATGTCAAGCTCGACAAGGACTAGAGACTCTAGATCTGGCTCATTAACAACTTCTAGCTTTGATTTTGATTCATCAACAACTTCTGTCTCTTTGTAATCTTTCTCGGATGAATACATAAGGTGTCAAGCATACAAAGCACGAAAATCTTTTAAAACAAACCAATATTGATAGTCGATATGGCTACATTTTCTCCAACAATAAGCTTTTCCAACAAGTTTCATTTGGATATAGCGACACTTCTGTTCAGATGTTAGAATAAAATAACTGAAGAAATCTTTCAAATTGCTTTCTCACTTCTCATACCCATATTAATCATCAGAACCCTGAAAACATGGGAAAGCCACATACATATCCCTTTCCACTCTCTTGTCATCAACTTCAGTATTTATATATTTTCTAAAAAAAAGTAAAATTTATGAATAAACTTTTAGAACAGAAGTTTAGAAATTACCCAAGAATCTCAACGGTTCGAACTGGACTCAAATCGGACTGGAAACGGAGTCTGAAATGCAGATTTTCTGCTGCGAGAATAGTACCGGCACCAACAGAAGCTCGTGGAGGTCTAACATGCTGTCTTCTGGCTACGAACTCTTCTCAGTAGCTTCGGGGCTCAGTCACGAATCCAACGCTTCAAACAGAGCTCGAAACGGACTCTAAACGGATCTGAAATGGACTCCGGACTAAGGTAGCGCTCTTGTGAACAGTAATTGTGGACAGTAAATTTACTGTTCACAGAACAGTAAAAAAAAATTTGAACCAGATTTTGTGGGAGGGAAAAGCAGAAAATTCAGTTCTGATATCAAATTGATGTGGGACGGAGGGGGATTTCGGGCTTGTGGCGGGGATTTTATAGAATTGGGGAAGAACAAGAGAGGAAAAGAAAGATATCATCGCGGATCGCAATCCGGATTTTGGCTTCACCGCCTATGATTCATCCATAGGGATCAAAATCAATACCCAAAGCAAATAGCTTCATTTTTTATCAAAATCATTCAATAATTTTTCAAAGATCACTATATATACCTTACAACACGTGCACTATATGTGCAATTATGGATAACATCAAATCTCACCAAATTTAACTACATTTAAATTCAAATAACTTTAAATCTCAACCATATCTATCCAAATCTAGATTCAATTAACTTCTAAATCTCAACCACATCTATTCAAATCTAATTTTAAATAAAAATCTCAAATCTATTAAATCTAAACTGTTTATTTCCCCCATCAATAAACTTGTTGAAGCGCTTATACTACTTTCTCGGGACTATTTTAATCTGTATAGTGACTTTTGAAGTTTACAAACCAATTTTTTCTTCCCTGAGCTCTAAACCCCATAGGCTGAGTTGTGTATATCTCTTCATCAAGATCACCGTGCAGGAAGACGGTCTTCACATCAAGCTGATCCAACTCATAATCATGGTGTGCTGCAAGCGCCAACAATATTGAATGGAAGAGTGCTTCACAACAGGCGAGAATACCTCATTGTAGCTCCCTCTGTGCATAGCCCTTGGCTACCAGTCTGGCCTTGTAACGCACAGTAGCATCTCGAGTTCATTCTTTCTTCCATTTGCAACTGATGGCCTTCTTCCCTTTGGGCAACTCAGAAAGTTCCCAAGTGTCGTTGACGTGGAGAGACTTCATCTCCTCCACCATAGCATTCCTCCAAAACTCAGACTCAGAGCTCAACTTTGCTTTTCTGAAAGTAGACAGAACACTATCTTAAACGGCCTCCACTGGAAGTGCATATGTCACCACCATATCAAAATACTGAAACAATTTCCATATAGTTCTCTTGGGCTTATGTGCTGCAATATAATCCTGAACCTGACCGTCTGGCTCGTGATCCTCAACCACATCTTCTGTATCCGCTTCTTCTTGTATATGGTGCTCATATTGTGTCACAACTGATAGCATCTGAACGATACAAAACTATCGAGAAATGGTGGAGATGCATCACTCTCTACTTGTTGTGATATCTCACTGGTATAGCCACTCTCCACTTGCTGAGAGATCAGAGTTTTCAACATAGAAGACTCATCAAAAGTGACATCTCTGCTTTTCCAATCTTTAGAGTCCCAGAGCTTGCATTCTTTTACTCCTCTCTTGAACCCTAAGAACACAGCCGTTTTTGTTCGTGGTTCTAACTTCTCATCACTTACATGATAATAAGTCAGAAACCCAAACACACAGAGCATATTATAGTCTGAAACAGTCTTGCCTGACCACATTTCCATCGGAGACTTCCCTCCAATCGCAGATGACGCACCCTGTTGATGAAATGAATTGCATATGTCATTGCATCTACCCAAAATGTCTTGCTCAGCCTACTATTTTACAGCAAACATCATATCTTCTCCAGTAAGGTATGGTTGAATCTTTCTGCTACCCCATTCTATTGTGGAGTCTCTTTCACTGTGAAGTGTCACTCGATACCTTCATCACGGCACAACTGTAGAAATAGATCATTCTTGTACTTTCCTCCATTATCAAATCTGAGTATCTTGATCTTCCTGCTTATGCAACTTCATTTTCCTCTTCCACTCCACAAAAATACCTAGGACTCACGCTTTTGCGACATGGTGTACACCCAATTCCGTCTAGAATAATCATCAACAAAGGAGATAAAATAATGTCTCTAAGAGATGCATTCGTCGAGGGACCCCAAACATCTGTATGCACATAGTCAAGAATTTCTCGGGTACACTGAATAGCACACCTTGGTTTTCTTGCTCAATACACAGTGCTCAAAGAATTTCAACTTGCGGGTCTTTGCACCCTTCAATAAGTCTTGTTTCATCAATGCTTGCATACACTTCTCACCCGCATGACCAAGTCTCATCCGACACAACTTAGCATCCTCGTCCGAGTCAACAGCAATTGCCAGAACACATTTCATTATACTACCCTTCAAGTAATACAGATTCATGTTTTTGATACCCTTCATTACAACCAGGGACCCTTCGTGACCTTAAGAATACCATTCTCCAATGTCACTTTGAGTCCCTTTGACTCCATAACTCCAACGGAAATGATGTTCTTCTTCATCTGAGGGACATATCTCACTTCAATCAATTCCCTTACCATACCATCAAACATCTTGATGCGAACGGTATCTATCCCAACCATTCGCCATGCTCCATCATTTCTCATATCACCATGTCACTATCCAGTTTTTCAAAACTAGAAAATCATTCCCTCCTGAGACATGTGATAGGTTGCACCTGTATCCAATAACTACTCTGAAGCATGTGAATAGCATACTGACAGTGTAATAGAGAACGAGACGCAGCTTAGAATCATTCCCATCTGACTTGGTTATATTCACCTCTGATGGTTTCACTGACTTCTCCTTCAACTTATTTTTCTCCTTGAGCTCCAGGCAATCTTTCTTCTAATGTCTGATCAGTTTGCAGAATGCACACTGATCTCGAGTCAAATTTCTGTTACCATATCGTGACTTTGATTTTGATCTACCATAATTTCCTCTTTGCTTTGGACTCCTCCCTCTCACAGTCAATATCTCAACAGGTGTGATATTCAAGAGCTTTTTATCCTTTCGTCTCAACTCGAGATTCACAAGAACGATAGTAACTTTCTAGTAACTTAGTGATGTTCTTCCGTTTATCAAGGTGAGAACAAAGGTCTCATAACCCTCATCGGGTAGAGAACTCAACAGTACCAAGGCTTTGTCCTTATCATCGATAACAACATCACATTCGCTAAATTCATGAGAAGCTTTGTGAAGTTACTGATGTGATCACTAATTGAAACTCCCTCTTCAACTGAAAACGATACATTCTCCTTTTCAAGTACAATCGGTTCTCAACGCTCTTCGTCAAGTACTTGCCTGCGAGAGTCTCCAAATCTTCTTCGCCAAAGTCTCCGTCATCACATTATACTTTAAGTCTTGTGATAAGCAAGACCTAATCACACCACACGCAGTTCTGTTCATCTTTTTCCAAACTTTCTCTTTCATATCTGTCGGTTTCTCCGGCAACTCAAGAGAATCTTTCAAGTTTTGCGCATTTAGCGCATCCAATACTTCACATCTCCAAAGTCCAAAATTGTTTGTTCCATGAAATTCACCACATCAATCTTCATGTGATGATAATTCTGCATGTTCTTCACAATAAAAAAAACCACTTCCATCTCCTTCTTCGGCCATTTCTTCTTCGAATTCCCACAACTAAGCAAGTATAACAACTATGGAATTGATATACGAGATAAAATAGGATTTTTATCTTCAATTGAAACCTTAAGAAGAGTTCCCAATTGATCTCTCCACCCAAATATTGAAGATGAGGTCCTTCAAAATAAAAATCCGATTTTTATTCACTTCAAAGCTCCAGATTTACAAGATCCAAGCTTCCAATCCAAATCCACTCTACCACACGAAACCCAAGCGTAGCCTAAAGCTCTGATACCACTTGTTGAACCTGAGAACCAGCTAAAAAACACAATTCTAGATAAACAAACAACCGCACAAAGAGAGAGAGAAAGACAAGAATTACGAGGTTCGGCAAGATGCCTACGCCCCCGGGGCAGAAGAGAGAAATCTATTGATTGATTACGCAAGACATACAAGAGATTACAATATTCTCTCAAGAACTCACTCAATTTGACTTAAACCCTAGAAATGAAACCCATCTTTCTATTTATAGGGAGGATAAGAAACCCCCAATCCATCTCCAGGTCAGGTCTAAAATCTGCTCTGACCCGACCATCAGTCGATCGCTTCAAGTTTACGGTTACCGGCCGGTCGATCGCGCAAACTGCAGGACTTATTGGACATGTCGACCGGTCGGTCGATCGGCCAGTCGACCGACACAACAGGGTTTCTCCTCTCTGTCAATATGGGTCTATCAGCCGGTCAATCAATTCTCTGAGTATCAACTCTCTGTGCATGTTGGTGACCGCCCTGTTAACCAAAGTTTTGACATAGAGTTTAAAAACTCTATGTTCCTTATTTTTGATCCTCTCTCTCTACATTATTGTGCTGGCTCCTATCATTGCTCAAGAAGACTTTCACCACATTTAAGTGGAGGTTAACTTCACAAAGGGAATGAAGGGGGAAGAAAAGAAATCTAAGAAAATTCATGTCGACGACACAATTACTTTTGACTCATCTTCAAAGAGACGCATGATTGACCTCATATATCTAGAGATGACCATTTCGCATTGGATGGCAAAGTAGCTAGAGACAACAAATACTAATTGCGTTTAATTGCAAGAATAAATTGAGGGACCAGATGAAGAGGACCGAGCCATTTTTTGCACTATTTGAGAGGCAGCCATCCCTTGCAGCTAAAATAAGAAATTGGGTCGTTTTCTTCCATTTGCACCTAAATGAATTACTCGTAGATAGATGATTCATGATTGTACTCTAACAAAAACTAACAATTCATACATTTTCCACATCAAATGCAAGAACCTTAAGGTGATCCCTACTAATCACCACAAAAACTCGAGCCAAGAGGTTCTCTGCGCGCTTTAATCTCACAGAAGAAGGTAGTTTTATTTGTTGATGACAAAGAGAGGGAAGGCAACCAGAGATGGTGCATGAACGACCCCTTCACGTAAAGTTGCTCTGTCGATAACAACAAAGTTTGGGGTTCTATGCAATGGGGACTGAAAATTGTTAACGGGTAAAAAGAAATAGTCTAATTTTAAAAGAAGATACTTTTATATATTATTAATGTAGACAATCTTCAAATATATAGACATTACAATTGCATGATAAGAAAATCTCTAATCCTAATATAATTATTTCTCATAATATAAATGAGTCCTAATAATATATAGAAACATGACTCCTACTAGCACATAAAAACATGACTCCTAATATGGTAATTACAACATAAATTCTAATAACTAACTATAATAATCAAAGACTTCAACACTCTTCCTCAAGTTAGAGCATAAATGTCAATCATGTCCAGCTTGTTCCACAGACCAGTAAAATATCTCCTAAATAAAGTTTTCACATTGCTAATTCGACGTAATATTGCTGATTCCATGTTGGAGTATTAATCAAGACAATACTAATTCTACACTGCTGAAGCATTGCTGTCAATTTTGAAGTTATCAATTAAAACGTGAAGACTGCATGATCTTTGGATATGTTAAGATTTTAGAGTTTTTCAAACTCAGTCAAAGTGGAGGTTTTAGATATTCTCCAACTCAGTAGAACTGGAGATTTTGGAGATCCTTAAACTCAGTACGAGAGGTTTTGAGAGATCCTCAAACTCAGCCAAGAAAAAAAAAGGTTTTACGATATCCTCAAACTCAGTATAAGAAATTTTGAGAGATCATCAAACTCAATGTAAATAGAGGTTTAAGAGATCCTCAAACCCAACCGATAGAAAATGAGACTTTGAGAAATCCTCAAACTCAATAAGCATTAGTAAGATGAGATTTTGGGAGATTTCTCAAAATCGGTAAAGTCTAAGAAACGCATGCATAGACTTTGTCACAGACAAATAATTTTTTCGTTTGAGTTTGATAATAAACATCAGTATACATGGCACAATACAAGTAGTACATGATTACAGTTAACTCAGCAGAGACGATAGGAACAGTAATCTCAACAGTAGATAATAAAGATCGTAAACGCTACAATTGTTGTTGCAGAAATAATTGGAGACGATCACAGTCGTATTGAGACAGTAGAAAAAATCAAAAGTGCAGATGAGTGTTGCAGAGGTGATCGAGAACCAAAAACCCAGTCGACATGAGCAGTAGAAGACTTTGGATGGTGTAGATATTGATGTCAGTTAGGGATTACAATGATCATGAAGGGTTGAAGATCAGTTAGCAAAGAAATGATGGATAGAAACACTTACGTTTGAGGTTTTTTAGATGGATAGCACCTCATATTGTTCATGTTGAACAATCCCTCGTATTGTTCATCATGAACACTATTTTTTTGGTGAAGGTAAGAAAAATTAGGGTTAGGATTTTTTAAAAAGAGGCTAAAGTTAGAATTTTTGCTCTCATACAATGCCAGAATTTTAAAAGAAAAGATTTCCGTATATTATTGATGTGAGCAATGCTTCAAATATATAGGCATCACAGTTACATGATAAGAAAAGCTCTAATCTTAATACTATTAGGTTCAGGATAGATCTGACAACTAATCAATGTCACCGATCTAATTGGCCAGGTCGGTGAATATCAGATAGGAGGTTTTTCGTTCAGTAGAATGTTCCTTAATTACAGAACCAATTACCTTCCTTGATTAAACACCAATTAGACTAGTATTAGTCAGTCTCAATATACAGTAATATTTATGAGTATAAATATTTCAGTATAACCTCTGTATAAAGAATGTTAGTTCACTTATATAGCAATTGGAATGAGGTGCGCATGTAGCGAATCTCCTTAAGACAATTACGTCCCCCGCTTCGGTACTAACGGGTTACTGGATGCTGGTCTCCCAAGATACAACACTACTTCACAATATTTGGATAGTATTACCAAATCACTGTATGGTCGAACCATACTTAATCAGTACCTTCACAGAATTTCAATGCAGCAGGACGAAGACAAATTTCAGAGGGAATATTTGCCTTAACTTTGAAGGATTATTCACTTTAGAGAAAGCAGGGAGAGAGAAGAATTTATTCTTCTTAAGAAGTCCCAGATTCAAACAACAATTTTTTATATCAGAATCTGTTGAATTTTCTGAATCTTTTTTCAGAACGAATCTTATTTCAGATTTTTCTGCAAAAAAATTTAAATTTTCAGACTGACTCATTTTAGATTCGAATTCCTTAAGAGGGAGAAGAGAATTTCTTTGTTCGATGTGTTTTAATCCACGGAGAGCGATCCTGGAGACCGTTTGGAGGGCAAATCCGTCCGAGCAGTTGCAACGGTTCTATCTGAACCGTTGCAACTGTTCGTTCCAGACAAGAACCGCTGCAGCGGTTCCATCCAACTGTTGCAGCATAGCAGAGCGGGTCGAGACCCGCTTGTACACCAAACCTGTGTGGTCTGGTTCAAAAAGAATCGGGTCGGATTGGATCCCAAAACCACGCCCGGGTCCCGAGCCCCGACACCGGTGACGGTGTCGAGCCAACGGGCGGCGCCGGCGCACGCGTGTGGGCATGATTCCCCCAATCGCGCGCGAAAACTCCAAGTACCCAAAGGGCACGCCCTTTGTTCCCATTTTTCTCTATTTATACACTTCAATTGTCCATCCCATATCCAATGTGGGACTAAATGCTTTTAACTACTTTTAGTCCCCTTTAACTTTTGTATATTTGACTCCAACACAGTCATCCCAAAAAGAATAAGAAGGCCTATCCACAGGCAAATCTGACCGATCATGCGTCACCAAGCCTATCAGTTGTAGTGTCAGAATTGAATCTGACTACCATGTTATCACAAAAACAAGCTTAAGAAGTATATCACGATCACAGGATGCATAGGATCTGAAACTTAGGGTAGGTGATGTAAAATTTTGGATTTGAAACTTTATTTTATAGCCAATATGATTTCTTGAATTGAGATTTTACTTGAAAATGAAACTCATGAAAATTTATGATCTTGCTAGCTAGTTAACTTGAAAAAAATGATTTTTCCTTTTCTTAATTTTCGGTTATCCTTATTTTACTTTTGTTTATTTCTTAATCTCATTCTTTTATGAATTTTGTGGGTGTAATCCACTGAAAACCCTCATGAGACAAAACTCGTCCTCGAGGGATAACTTAGGGGTTTAACGGCTTGTTGCACGTGCTAAGTGCAACCGTGATTCCTACGAAAATGAGTTAGGATAGTTTAATTTTTCTATTTGTTTGTATTTAGTTTTCTTTTTATTAGTTTTGCTCGAAGACTAGCAAAAGATAGGTGCGAGATATTTGATGAGTATAATTTTATCACATTTTCAAACTCTTATTTATCTATTATTTGTATATAATTAATGTTACTTGGGTATATTTGATTGAATTTTGTAGGAAACAGTTAAAGAAAAGAGAAGAAGAACCGATTACTTTCAACAATAAAATCACGCAATTTGTAAAAGATTGAGGGTTGCTTTCCAAACATGTTGTGGTGTTTTGGCCATAACTTTAGCTACATGACTCCGAAAGAAGTCATTGAACATGTCTACAGAAAGAGAATTCAAAAATCTACAACTTTGATGTTGAGAGTTTTTGGTGATCCGACTGTTTGATTGCTCGTATTGGCCATTTATAAAATCAGCCTGAGTCAAAACTGAATTAATTTGTAATATGTATTTGTTGAGGGGCTTTTTGTAAAATATCCTTATTATATAAGGGGGGAAATAGGGTTGTCGTATGGGGGGCTGGCTAGGTTTTTTGTTTTTAGGTTTTGTATTTTTTTCCCACTTTCCTTCAGTACTCATTGTGGCTGGTGATTTTTAGCCGAATTTCTCTTCTTAATATTAAATAATTTTTTTCATAGTGTCTTTGTAATAGCTACTGCTTTATTTCTTTCAATGATTCTGAACTCTTGTTTTTTCAATCATTAAAAATCATTGTCATTATTTGACCTTGTTCACCACGCAAAAAGGAGAAGGTAGGCAGCCTTGGCATCCTATTTACGCACATGGAGAGTTTCTTGAACCGCGTGCGTAATGGGCGACGCTGAGGGGGTTGTTGTGTTGGTCCTCGCGCATAGAAGGTGGCGGTGTGGCTCACATGGTGATGACGGCTGCCCATTTACAGGTAATTAAGAGTATTAGTTATTTAATTAGTGTGAATTAATTCAATTAGTTTAATTCATAATTTAATTAGTTAACTTGATTAGTTTAATTTAGATCAGTTTAATTTAGTGGTTTACAACAATTAATTATCTAGTTTACTTATGCATTATTTATTTAATTATCTAGTCATTAATTATACCATGAGCAGCTAGGCACCCTGCGCGCATCTGGGGTAGATGAACCTAGGCTAGATGATCGTGTGGTCAACCTATAGTCTCTTAATTAGGATTTTACTCACTAATTGAAGTACTACTTTTAGGAGATTAATTTCTAAAATAACTAGTTATTTGACAGGCTATGTATCGGGGGTTAATGATCCATGCTTAGGGTTTTGTTACCTTTATGCTATTTGTTTAATTTGCTTAATTTACCTTTGGTGGATCATGTAACTGGATAATATCCTGTACTTAGATCTAGTTTTCAGACTTAATTTGCCTGTTAGAAGTAGAGATTTGGTGAGTAACAACAGACCAGTGTGGAGATCGAGATTGACCACTTGATGCTAATGTAGGGGATTCAATCCTAGGTACTTGACTACATTTTCTTAGATTGACACGTAGTTTAGAAATTTCACTCACAAATTTTTCACCCAATTCGCCTAGAAGTGTTGAAACCGTAAGAGCCACCTGTCCCTGTGGATCGACCCTCAAGTGCTACATCGAATGACCGTACATTTGCGGTATTTTAAAACGAGGAGAGTGAAATCTCCCCATTACTATGTTTTAATCCACGGAGAGGAGCGCTATTTATAGCGCTCCTGGGAACTGTTTGGAAGGCAAATCCGTCAGAGCGGCTGCATCGGTTCTGTCTGAACCGTTGCAACTTTCGTTCCAGACAGGAACCGTTGCAGCGGTTCCTTCCAACTATTGCAACGTAGCGAGCGGGTAGCGGAGCGGGTAGCGGAGCGGGTAGAGACCTGCTTGTATACCAAACCCGTGTGGTCTGGTTCAAAAAGAACCGGGCCGGGTTGGATCCCACACCGGACCCGGACCCGGACCTGGACCCGGCATCGGCGACAGTGCCGGGCCGGCGGCCGCAGCGCACGCGCGTGTGTGGGTATGGTTTCCCCCAATCACGGGCGAAAACTCCAAGTACCCAAAGGGCACGCCCTTTGTTCCCGTTTTCCTCTATTTATACACCTCAATTGTCCGTCTCATATCCAATGTGGGACTAAATGTTTTTAACTATCTTTAGTCTCTTTTAGCTTTTGAATTAGGCAAACTTTAGATTTGAATATCTCATTCATTCTAAAACAAAATTGAACATGTAAATATACCACGTTCATCCCTAATGAAAAGAGAACACACTCCAACCATTATCCGGTTGATTCTATCAACGGATCTTACCTTAATTCAGCTCAAAAATTCACTGTTTAATTCTTCATTTTCCCAAAAAATACAGTTACTTCTCATAATATGAGTAGGACTCCTAGTAACATATAAAAATATGACTCCTAATATGGTAACTACAATATTAATTCTAAAATATATCTATAATAATCAAAAATTTTAATAGAAACCGCTAAAGGGTAAGAAATAAAGTATATATACAACCTCTCAAAGTTTAGGCTTTTAAAGAAATAGAGAAAATGTGTCCATGCCTTGAGATTTTAATGAAATTCATTTTTATTTTTTGTAACCTTCTTTTTCATGCTACTATCCCCTAGATTTCCTTTCCAATTACTTCAAGCCCTTAAGCTATTTTACAACATTCCTAAATGGGAACAATACCCTCCCTTTTAAAGTGTCATAACTTTTCAAACATACAACTATACTTATCACTTCGGGAACATATTAGTTGTCATAAAAGTAAGCAGTTTCATATAAAAGTGGACACTTTCTATAAAAGATAGAGAATTATCATGTGAAGGTGATTTTTCAAAACCATTTGAATATTTGAATATGAGTGGGCACACGCACATGCATGCACGCAACAAGGAATGCCCGCCTCCGCCTACTTAGGCACGCGTAGGCGCATGCGCGCACACACACACACACACACACACACACACACACACACACACACACACACACACACACAGAGAGAGAGAGCAGGAGTTAAATTGTCCTCTTGCAATTGCATTAAAAAGTTTGAATTTATAAAAATGGGCATAGAGAGGTAAAGGGTGGTATTATAGAATCTAGGGGGTAGTAACAAGAGGGAACAAATTTCAAAAAAAAAAAATTCAGGAGTTGACACATCTTTCCGAAAGAAAATCAAAATGCAATCTATGAAATTTTGCAAGTTTTAGATTTATAAGTAAAAGAAGTTGAACATATTCTCCAAATTTTTACACTTAAAAGGTAAAACTTTCCAGCAAATAAATCTCTAAAAAAATTCTTAGTTACTAAACTTGAACCTATCTCATTCCACCAACCCCCACCCCTTAATCACAACGTCAACCCTTATTGATAAAAAATCTCCAGATTTATTGTTTTTGAAGAAAGGGTGTAGCTTGGTCTAGAACCTAGGACGTCCCATCGCCCAACCCCAATCCTTTACCACTGAGCAAGGCAAGGCTATAAATCTCCATAAATAATTCTATGCTAATATGCACTTTAACACTGAGCAAGGCATAGCAGGAAAAGATTAAAAAGTTTCTTCTTACACTCAACTGTAGAGCAGAGTTAATTAGGAATGATGCACGACACAGTTTGCTGGCAAGAATGCATATACATCTAAAGCCCAACTTTTTATAAGTCTAGGTTTTGGACTCGAATCTGAGTACAACTTTGGGAGGTGGACACTATATTTAGGAAACTAGAATCCTTGGCTCTAGTTTAAGGCTGGTTTCAGACATTGCATCAACTTTATAAAAAAAAATCTAAACCCTTCAACTTCCTATGAACCAAAATTGGTTTCAGTACAAATCAACTAAGATTTTTTAGATGTATTCTTGTGTGTAACTTCGGGTTTGAACTCAGCTCAAGTTGGGCTTGATCAAATATGAACAAAATCAAGTTGCATCCGAACCACATACCAAAGCATCAAAAAAAAATTATATTGGACTTGATGACCAAGAGATTTTGAACAGATAAACCTCTTTAAATATGCTTTTGGTACTTTTTTTTTAAATTGCAGTTAAACCCCTCATAAATACATGACTACAGTTTTGTATATGTTCTCTTTTGTATAACTTGCATCATTCACATGCATTCAAATTGCAACAAGAAACAAAATTGACTAAAGTAGTATTTACAAATTTGAATTTCAGGTTATCACACAAGAGTTTTAGAACATCAAAACCACAAGTAGAGTAATATCCCAAAGACAAACACAAACATGAGGTCACAATTGTAAAGCTGCAGGAAAAATGTTGCGCAAAGGGCAATGTAAACCACTCCTAAACAAGGAGACCCTTTGTTGGGAACACTAGAAATAATTTGTTTGAGATTAACATTTAAAACCTGTTTATAATGAATAATGTAGATAAATTCATAAATGAAAAGGTCAAAACTTTGACAAAATAACTATGAATGAGTTGAGTCTATCCAACTCCTACTTCAAACCAAATGGATCTATATGACATAGGATAAAACTAAATTAAATCATTAAAGGTGAAAGTGAACTTACAAAGAAGTGAGAGAAGAGCAGTTCCCAATCTGACTTGGAACTCCTCCATAGAGAAAGTTCTTCCCCAGCCTCAACTCCTTCAATGAAACAGCTCCTCCAATCTCTGATGGAATGCTCCCATTCAAGCTGTTGCCACTCAAATCCACCACTTTCACTGACTTCAACCCTCCCAAACTCCCCGGAATCGGACCCGAAAACATATTCCAAGATAAATTCAAGAACTCCAATTTCCACAGTTTCCCAATATCTATTGGAATTTCACCAGAAAACTGATTTCCAGACAAATCTAATACTGAAAGAGGCTGATCCTTAAATGTAGGAAACTGGATGTTGCCACTCAATTTATTCCCTGAAGTCAACATTTTCTTCAGACCCAACACAAAAAACCATGATGGAAGATTACCCATCAAAAAATTTCGACTAAAATCAACTTCCAACAGTCTGCTAGAGTTCCTCATTGATTCAGGCAGGCTCCCAGCAAACCCATTTCCAGAAAGATTCAATCTTTCCAAGAACTCCAACTTGCCAATCGAATCCGGAATCGACCCATTAAACTCATTTGCAGAGAGATCCAAAATCCTCAACCATTTCATCTCTCCAATCCAACCAGGAACTTTCCCAGAAAACAAATTTGACCCCAAATTCAAAGAACTCAACATCCAAAGCTTCTGCATTGATTCAGGAACCTCCCCACTCATCATATTCCCACTAAAATCAACAGTCCTCAGGCTGATCAGCCTACCAATTTCTCTGGGCATCTCCCCCTCGAGAAAATTACTGGAAAGATCAAGGCTTTTAAGCCCCTTCAACCTCGAGATCTCATCAGGCAAAGAACCCGAGAGCCGATTCGAGGAAAGATTCAAGCTCAAAAGGCTCCCGCAAGAGCCAATGCTGTTTGGGATTTGGCCATAAAACCTGTTACCAGCCAAAGAAACAGCTCTCAGACCCCTACATTGCGAGAAAAACTCAGTGGGTATCTCTCCGACGAGCCCATTGCCGCTCATATCGATGCGCTTGAGGTCAGGGAGGCGGGCGAGATCGGGGTTCAAGAAGCCGGTGAAGTTGTTGTTGGCGAGAGAGAGGCTCTGAAGGGACTGGAGGTTGAGGAGGCCGCGGTTGATCTTGCCGGAGAGGCGGAGGGAGGAGAGGTCGAGGTCGGAGACGCGGCGGGATTTGGGGTGGCATTTGACGTGGGCCCAGCCGCAGGGGTCGTCGGAGTCCTGGGACCAGGAGGCGAGGGCGGAGGTCGGGTCGAGGATGGAGGACTTGAAGACGAGAAGGCCGAGGAGGTCGGGGTTAAGGGGTTGAGAGAGAGAGAGGAGAGGAAGGAGGAGGAGGAGGAAGAAGAAGAAGAAGAAGGAAAGAATAGAGTGGGGTTTCATGGCTTCGAGGTTAGAAAGAGGAGTCGAGAGAGAGAGAGAGAGAGAGGAGGTGTGAGTTTTGTTTGGGGGAGGGCTGCGAGACCTCGGCCATTGGAGGAGGAGGGGGGCGCTGTTGTTCAAATAGACCGTGAGCTGTGATCTCTCTTTCTGCTCGCGCACACAGCGGGCGCCCTTCGTGAACTTTTTATTTTATTTTATTTTATTTTTTAAATAAATGCCGAACTCGTTTTGGATCTGGGTCTTCTCAAATCCAATCCCCAGACCCTAGTTTTCACCACTAACTCTTAAACACTAGCATTTTGTCACTGTGATGAAAAATCGACCGATCAGTCACGAAGAGAAAGAAGGAAAGCTGAAAAAAAAAAAGAAGAAGAAAGGGAACGACGTTGATCTCTCTCTCTCATGCGAATGAAGACGGACAGACAGATGAACCAAGTTTTTATTTGTGTCACAAGAGAAAACTTTTTCCGATCGATTGTGATTGAAAAAGAACATCAACACAAAAAACGCTTTACTATATTGACATTGGTTTGAGATTTGGAGAAACTGGAGATCAAGAGACCCGAAAAGAAGCTTTTCCCACAATAGATGTCGACACTACTTTGGTCACAACTTCAAATATGAATATTTTTTTTTTTTTTTAAAAGAAAATCCAGTATAGGCTATTACAACCTAAAGTGAACTTGTGATGCAATTGTAGTCCCTCACACAATACGCCAAGTATTTGTTTTCTATCCATGCATTTAGAATTACAAATCCTTCGACCATACGCAAAATACATGCATGCACTTCAACTGCAGAGATAAAAAATTCAGGTAATTAAAACTACAAGTAACTTCACCTGCCAACCTGTTTGGTTAAGGTGAAAGTGAGGAAGTGAGAAAGTGATAATAGTTTCCTTTGGAACTTGTGAATTGGTTAGTAAGTTTTCCGGTGTTTGGATGTTGTTGGGAAGTGTGGTTTGAAAAATGTTATATCTTTTCCGGTATTTGAATGGTAATGTGAAAATGGAAAAGTTGAACATAAAATTGACCGTGAAATAATATTAAAATAAAAATTAATTAAGAAAAATAAAAATTGGACTGTAATTAGAATGTAAGTGAGATTTATATGAGCAAAAAATTAACTATTTTGTGCTACAACTTATTACAAATGAGATTTACATGACTACAAAATTAACTGTAACACTCTGGAAGTGAGGAAATGATTGTGTAAAAGAGAAAAGAGAAAAGGAAAAGAACTTTTTCCATTTTTCTTTTCCGGTGTTTGGATGAACAGCGAAAATGAGAAAAGACACTTCTCACTTCCTCACTTCCACCCAATTCCTTAATGGTCTATGACATATCTTTCTTATGACATAAATCTACCCCGTCTCATTTGAAAAATGTTCTAGTTCCGTTAAAGAGATGTCGATCGGCAGCCAACGGTGCACTCGATCTGTTATTTTGTGTCCCTATCTTTGAAATTCTTTCTCCACCACTGGCTTCAACAAAACATCATTAACTTGAGCTGAGTCACAATAGAGTATTTCTCACAGCTGGATGCAACTCCTTACAATAACCATGTCGAAGAGCATGAGTTCCCTTTTAGCGTGTGTTATGATGCTTCATGAAGACATACAGATGGCAATCAATTACGCGTGTGAAGGAAAAAAATGACCATGCCATTTGGTCCATAGCTTCATAAAAAAAAGTACATTTTAAATTTTTTTTCCAAGTTGAGACTATTGAGAAAAAACAAGCATTTTAGACTATTCTTGTGTGTTGTTTAACAACGTTCATGTGCATTTTTTGTGGCTTGTCGTATAAGAACACTTCAAAATTTATTGAATTTATAGTGGATCAAACATTATATAAATATATTCTGTTGAACTTCATAGATTTTTTTTTTTCATAAATTGTAACAAGTGATGTCCACCTCATCAATCACTACATTTTTGGTCCGTGAATGAAAATCCAAATTACCTGAGACGTGGATAAATGGGTTGACGGGTCTGTTTGGTTGTCGTAATTGGCCGTAATTCGTAAGTCGTAATTAATAAAATCTTTTACAGTTGTAAATGAGTTACATGCATGTAAGTTTGACGGTGTTTGATTGGTAGTATAAAGTTATAAGTGAGAAAGTGTATTGTTTTCTACAGTGTTTGATAGTCTTAGGGGCTGTTTGGTTGGTTGCAAAACTTTGCAAAATGTAAAAAGTTTTGCAACTTTACACTTTTCACTTGTTTGTTTCCATTTGCAAAATGCAAAAACTTTTCCAACTTACAGTTGCTACAGTTAAATTTGTGGTCATTTAATTCTCACTTTTACACTCATATTTTCTCACTTGCAGTTGCTACAGTTAAATTTGTGGTCATTTAATTCTCACTTTTACACTCATATTTTCTCACTTGCAGTTGCTACAGTTAATTTTGTGGTCATGTAACTCTCACTTGTAGTACACCAATTCAAAACAGTTACTTGATAATCAATATATAATTTAATATTTTTAAATTTAATATTTTAAATAGTGTTCAATTTCTTATTTAAGTATTTAATTATTTTATATTTTTAATCTTTAATTTTTTATTGTTTTTAATATTGTTTTAATATTTAATATTTTACTATTTTAATTTACTATTTTTATTTAATATTTTATTTAATATTTTATTATTTTATTAATACTTATTCCATTTTTTATTATTTTATTTAGAGTAAATATTTTATTAATATAACAATATTATACTTTAATATAAAATTACTATATATTTAGTTATTTAATTTTTAATATAAAAAATACTTTATTAATATCATAATATTTTAATTATTATATTAATATTTTATTATGTTAATATTGTAATAATAATTCAGTATAATAATACTATAATGATAATTTATTATTAAATTATAATTATATTTTACTTTGTTAATTTTATATTTCTATAATATTACAATAATATTATAATAAAATTTTTACTATAATAATTTTCAAGTATTTTTAATATTATTACTATATTTTTACTATATTTTATTTCTTTTAACATTTTTTAATATTTATATTTTATTAGTATTCTTAAAAATTTTATTAATGTTCTTTAGATTTTCTTAAAATTTTATATCATTTATTTAATTAATATTTTAGTAATATTTTACTATTTATACTAATATTTTATTAATATTATTATTATAAATAAAATATTAAGATTATTAATTTTTTATCTCAAATTTATTAATACAATTTAATTTGCAATATTAGATTTAATTTAATAGTATTTATAATATTTAAATCACTGCTACAGTTAATTTTGTGGTCAACTTTTCCACTTTCACTTTTACATTACCAACCAAACACCGTAAAACACAAAATACTTTACCATTTACACTTTCACTTTACCAACCAAACACCGTAAAAACACAATATACTTTTCCATTTACACATCACTTTATCAACCAAACACCGTAAAACACAATATATTTTCACTGCTACAGTTCACTTTTTCCATTCTCATTTTACAAGTTACGACTTGCGACGTTTTGCAACGAACCAAACAGGCCCTTAATGTGTAAGTCGTAAGTAAAAAGGTTGACCACAAAATTAACTATTTTGTGATTTAAAGAGTTTAAAATTGCAAATAAATATTAAAAATGTTAATATTAAAAAATTTAATATTAATATAAAAAAAATAATACAAATTTGTATGACCACAAAATTAACTGTAACTGGGCTGTAAGTGAGTGATAATTGGGTTGCAAGTGAGTGATAATTCAGTTGCGTAAGTCTTTTGCGAACTACGGTCCAAACAAACGCCGTAGTTGTAATCAGATTGTAAGTCATTTACGAATTACGGACTTTTACGTCTTTTACGGCGAATCAAATGACCCCTACGTGTATGATATACATTATGCTTTTGATAAGAAGGCCACACATTAGAAAATCAACCAATTCAACTCAGAAAGAAAAAGAAGAATAATCTGAAAAACACCTAGAGGGGGGGTGAATAGGTGTAAGTGCTAATCTATGAACTAAATGCGCTAGATGCGGAAGCTAATGCAAATTATTGCAACACACTTAATACAACACACAAGTGTAGCCGAATTCCCCGTGAAGGGCTATGGACTAACTCCTCTTGATTCCCCTTGAATGAGTTGAGGTGCTATGTGAAGCTCTTGTGGTTAAGTATAAGTGAGGCACACACACAAGCAAGCCAAGCATATAAGGATGAACAATATAAAAGATGCAAGGCAACACAAGCAAATAGATATGATATGGCAATATGAATTATGCTCAACACAAGCAAATATGATATGATGTTATGAATGATGCTTTGCACAATATAAAGAGAGAGTTGAGAGACAAATGGATCAAACACAAAGGCCAAGATATGTTACGAGGTTCGAGCACCTAGCTCTACATCCCCACCTACACCACCGTGTAGGATTTTCAATCCACTATAACGTCCACCGAGGACTCCCACTGAGGGAACCTTCACCGAGAAGGATTTTTACAACAAGGGAGTACCGAACTCCTCTCTCAAACAACCACCTCAGAACCGAGGGGTAGGCCCGTAGCCAAACAACCACAACACCTCTACCGAAGAGGGTTCCAAACCAATACCACTCCGATCAACCTCTACCAAAGAGGGATACACAAATAAGGAGGGTTTACAACTTTAAAGGCTTAACCTCAAACACTTCTCTTTTTCTCTCTTTTCCACAAAACAAAGATCCTAAATAGATTAGGATAGAAGATAGCTCAAGTGTGGAATCAAGGTGTTTTTGGAAACAAGCAACAAAGAAAAACTACTTGGGAAATGTCTTGTAAATGATAGAAAATGAAAACCAATACAATATCCCAAAAATCTAGTTCTCTTTGATTTTCCAAAAACCCAAAACAAGAAAGATGAAATCTTTTTAGCACAAAAACTATTTTGAAAACTTGTTTTAAACTCAGGAAAACTGGGAATTTTTCTCTTGTCAAAACCTTAGCTAAAACCCCCAAGAGTTGGGGTTTTTATAGCCCAAACAGAAAACTAGCCGTTAGGCTGATGTGGCAGCCTGACAGGCTAACGGTCGACCGGCCCGGTCGACCGTCAACGGTCAGAAATGTGACCGTTGGGCAAACACGGTCGACCGGCACGGTCGACCCAAACAAACAGAGAGCTCTGCTCTCAGACCCGGTCGACCCTGACGGTCGACCGTCCAATGTCTGCCAAACGTGCACAGATCTGTGCACGTCGGTCGACCGGCCCGGTCGACCGACTTCATCCTAAGTCGACTAGGTCAGTTGATTAGTCGACTGGTTGAAGCCTGGAACAGAAATCTGGGTCAGAAAAACAGTTTAAAAATATTTTAAAAAATCTTTTAAGTCTTCTAAAAATCCACAAAACTTGTTTTAACATTTTATATTGAAACACAAACAAGTGATAAAAATTTCAAGACATATATCAATCATATTAATTCATTTTTGAGTCTTGCAAATTTTATCAAAACCAACACTTGTATTTTTATCAAACTTGATTTTTTAATACATGAATAGGAAAGTCAAAATAAGTTTGTCTAGCAAGTTTAAAGCATGTATGTATATCTAAAACATATCTAATATACATAAAAATAAAGTAAACTTGTTTTGATCTACTATTCATGAAAACCAAATCCAAAACATGAAAATGTGTGTTTGTGCACTTGAGCATATCAACTATACTAAGCTTTACAAATGGATCTAAAACACACTATTTAAACTATGGATACCTAAGTCTTCTTGACGATCTTCATCTTCAAGTAGACCCGATCCAAAACTCCATCCATGGGCTAGGCAATGTGTGATCTTGAAGCTTTGGCCCTGGAATCACCATGAAAAGCTTCTAAACTCCTTTGTTGAAGCTAATCACCAACTAATATCTTGCTAATGATCTAAAACTTAAAATCACAAGAATATTAGTAAACATAACTACATGAGTTAATCATCATCAAAACTAGGGTGGAAGGCCTTTGGGCCAACAATCTCCCCCTTTTTGATGTTGACAAAACTCACGGAGTTATATATGTGTAATACCCAGTTCCCGGAATACGTACTTAGTTGCGTATTCAGTTTTTCGATCGTATTTTTCGATTTACTTCTTGTATTTGACCGATTTTAGTTTTAAATATCATTTTCTAATATTTTATATTTTTAGGATTTTCTGGAATTTTCTCGAATTAAATTGAAAATCTTCAAAACCGGTGTCGACCAGTACCGCTGATCGATTCCCGGATTTTTAATTTACAGACAGATTGGAATTTCTCGAAGAGTCTTTAGACATTTCCTCTTAGAATCATATTTCCTACCTAAATACTTTTTCTGAGGATTTTATGAATTTATGAAAATTCCACTGGAGTCGGTATCGGCCAGTATCCGGGATTTTTAATTTCAAAACGATAAATTATTTCTTCAAACGAATTTCACCATGAGTCTTAGAATATTATTCTTGATTTTTGATAAATTTTGCGAGTCGTTCCGAGATACTTGATTTCGGGACGATTTCGGTATTTTTCGAAATGTTTTCCGCATCCACGACTCAAACCCGGGAATCAGCCTTTTCAACAGTTTCACTTTTGAGTCCAAGAAAATATCTTCCCTTTTAATTTCTTTTCCTTTTTCCTTTTTCTTTAATTCCTTTCCTTCCTCCACAAGCCACAACTTTTTCTCCAAAATTCCACCAATTTCTACACACTTCCACCAACTTCCACCACAAATATCTCTCTCTCTCTCTCTTCCATGGCCGGCCAAGATTGGCCAAGAGAAACACCTCACCCCTTTTATTTACATAAAACCCCCTCTCTTCTACATTATTGGCATCTCCTTCACAAATCCAAAAGCTATATAAACTCCTCCTTCTCATTTCTCCTTCACTTTTCATTCCACTTCACAAAGCCTTAACCTCCTCCAAATTCCTCCTCCATCACTTGGTGAAGGCCGGTCACTCCTTTTGGATTGGGGCCGTGCTCTTCTTTGTTGTCAAGACACTAAGGCCGGTTCCCCCCTTTTTAGGATTGGGGCCGGGTTTTCTTAGTTGTCGACATCGCCGTAGGTTATTCCGGTAATCGTTCGCGATTATTCCGGGCAATCGTTTTGGTGATAAGTTGCGATAACTTGAACAAGGACTCTCCCGGAACGCTGGACGCATAAGAACGTTTTTAGGCGAGTATTTTTACTCGCCAAGACTTGGACATAATTGTGTTTTCGTATGGTGTAAATTGATCAACAAACACAACCATCAAATCTGTTCTGCACTCTGTTTTCAGTCGATTAGTCGACTTGACCTAATGATTAGTCGACTTGAGACCCCAATTAGTCGACTACTCCCTTGACCCTAGTCGACTAACTCATTTGAAACGCACCCTTTTCTGAAACGCAGACTTCATTAGTCGACTACCCCATTTTCCTAGTCGACTAACTTTTCCTGTGAAACGCAGTTCTCTGAAACGCAGATTTCTATAGTCGACTACCCCATATTCCTAGTCGACTAACTTTTCCTATGAAACGCAGCTCTTTGAAACGCAGTCTTCTATTAGTCGACTACTCCTTTTTCCTAGTCGACTAACCCTTTTTCTGAAAGACGCGACTTTGTGAGACGCAGTCCTGACTAGTCGACTTGGCCATCTTCCATAGTCGACTAACCCCTTCATTAGTCGACTACCTATTTCACCCTAGTCGACTAACTTTGGCTGATTGTCATGGTTAATTACTTTATTGCATTTGGATTTTATTCTTGGTACATGTATTATTTATTCTTACTTCATGACTTGTTACTTGATGAAATATCACCTCTTGTCATGCTATCTCTTAATACCAAGCATGATACACTTGACTCTTATAATTATCACGATAATGGGAATGATAACCGGACATCATGTTTTATAACTTGATTAAGTGATAGTACGATTGTACTCCTGATATTCCTGACTTGCTCCTGCTCATTCCCGAAATCTGATAATTATCTAAAGAACTCATAAAATGAGACAACTTGCATCGGGTCGGGGGAAATATGCGGCTATCAATATATGTTCGTGTTTACAGTGGTATTAGGTATGTTGTGCAACTAAACTATCCGGTCTGACCTGTGGGCCTCCAGGCGACCGAGGGGAGTGCTGGCTCCCTCTTCCTGATACCATCATGATAAAGGGCATACATAAGTCCCTCCTGATAGGCCTTGCGGCTGGTTCCGTCACCAAGCAACGGAACACCCTGGACCGTGGTCCCGGGCAAGCACGGGGCCCACTGTAAACATAGTTCATTGATACCCCCGCTGGTTTCCAATAACAACCTTGCTTTACTCGGATATGGATCTATGTGCGCTGGGACGCTAGTTCACATAGCTAGATATCAAAGTAAGACAAGTAATAATAATAAAAGACGCTAACTGTGGATCCGTTGTACACGCCTGGATTACGGGGACATGAGATAAAGGTATATAGATGAGGGTTTCCTTATTTGGATTATTCCTTCGAGGTACTAGTCTCATAGAGCCGTAACCTAAACTTGTACAACGTCTTTTCAACTCTAAATTGTTGTGCTTCCATTACTTGCTGGCTGAATATTTATTATACTGTTCCAACTCTCCTGCTCTTGTCTCTTTGCCACTCGGCTGTAACCTGATCATTTGTTTGGGAGGTCCTGACTCCCTTGAATTTGTATGTTCAGGTTCCGGAGCTTGGATTGAAGTGGAGCCGTCCACAGAAGATCAAGCTTTCCTTATTGAGCAGGCCGACTAGTTCGGTTTCTCTCGTGCCAGACTTTTCTCTTCGACTCACGGGATCCTCATCCAACTCGTGAGCATCTTGTGTTCATATTGTAAATCGTACTTTTGGACATGGTTGTGATATAAGACACATGTATTGTGTAATAGTATATCATATCCTGTGATAACTTTGTAATTTGTACTTCTTAAGTTGGCATATGAATGAATACCACGCTTTGTAGTACTCTGATTCTTGCTTGTACTAATGCTTAGCGTATATACGTGAGGGTATTTCTGACCTGCGTATATACGTCGCAGTGACGTCCCCGTACCGTGGGATCGGGGCGTTACAATATGCATGGATTAAAGTTAAGCTTCAAAGAGGCTCCCCCTTAACTCATGCATATACAAATAAACAAAAGATATGCAATGAATGTACATAAATATGTATGCATCAACATGCATAAAACACATAAACATATTCTAGAAGCTCTAGATACCAATTAAATTAATAAAACATTAACAAAAACATTAGATGCTCTAGATACCAATAAAACTTAATATATGCAAAAACATAAGTATGCATATATAAAACAAAATCTTTCTTCCCTTTTTGTCAATCATCAACAAAGGGGTAAACAATCAAAACAATAAATGAGGGGTAAAAATCTTTCTCCCCCATTTTGTCAATCAAAACAATAAAAAAATAATGTTCTCCCCCTTTTTGTCTAAAAACAAAAACAAGGTCAATAAGGGGTGACAATAAAAACATGATATCAATTAATAATATGTCAATGAAGCATCTTGATACCAATTGAAAGTAAACAAAGATCAATAAATGTTATATGCTATATACATTCATGAAGAGGAAGACGCTAAGTTAGCTTCCCTACACATATGCATTACATGAAGGAGGGATGTTAAGCCCTAATTCATATAACACACATTATGTAATGCATAAGAGGAGATGTGAAGCTCCCCCTACACATGTGTACCACATAAAGAAGAGATGTTAAGCTATTCAATACAAGATACACTCATCATGAATCTATATGTAGAAGAGATGTTAAGCTCTCCTTGCATATAGTCAATATAAATCAAAACTTTTGTATTTTTCTTTAAACAAAATTTTTAAATACCAATTTAAAACACAAGTCATCTTGATATCAAAAAATAGTATTTTTCTAAGCCAAATAAACAATTGAAATGACTATTTTCTATCATAAAGTAAGGGAGTGGAAATACAAGTACCAATTGAAATATAAAAAACGAATTTTCTCCCCCTTTATGAAATACCAACAAAAACTATGCGTAGGCTTGTAATAAGATACCAATTGAAAACTAAATCAATTGAAATAAAGTTGAAGCTCAAGCTCTAACATAAACAACATTTGTGCTCAAGATATAGAAATATAATAGCACAAATAAAACAAGTATATGTGTATGAAATAGAATGAGTACCAATCACCAATAGATGATACCAATTGAAAATATACATACACAATAAACATATGAGTATACAAAAGGATCAAAATGATACCAATTGAAAGAGTTCAATGATACTAATTGACATAACAATAGGTTCAAGTGTATACATCATATTACTATACCTCCCAATCATGGTTCAAGTTTTAAATGATTTTCATTTTAAAGCATACATGACCATGATCTCCCATCCATCCTCCCATTAAGGGTAGGGGTTTTCAAAATAGATTTGAAAAATAAGCTTTGTTTGAAAAACTCTACCAAAATGAAGAATACCGTAACTAGTTAAATGGAAAATCTTTTAAACTAGTACGAAATCCTTCAAGTAAGGAATACAACAAAATAGTTTTTCATAAAACATGAAATCCACAAGATAATCAACACTCTAATTCAATTAGGCATAAATATGACTCATGAAAACAAAACATGAGCAAAATATAAATATGAGTGTATAAATAAAATGTGTAGATCATAATCATGAAATTTTTTCATTAAGCTCAATTATTCCTTAAACATGAAAACATGAAAACATAAAAATCATCTAAACTATTTAATCTTCAAGGCATATGTATGTCTAATACAAACTAAAGTATACATACATATCCAAAACATAAAGAGTCCACAAATTATATATGCATGAGGGCACGTGGCTCAAAAAGATAAACATGTATATCTAATAGTTTAGACAAGATAGACATATACATGAAGTTAAACAATTAAACACAAAATTAAGAAAATCTTCACCAAAACAAATTTCATTTCAAGGTATATATATGAATTGTCAACACAATAAGTATACATACATATCCCTAAACACAATTGAGTCCATATATAGATTTGCATGAAAGGCAAATGACTCAAGGGGTATACATGTATATCTTAAAGTTTGGCAATACAAACATATACATGAAGTGAAACACACAATCATAAAACAAATCCAAAAATAGGAATACAAGTTTAAAATGAATGAATCATCAAAACTAGACTATACTAGCACATCTAATGGGTTCAAATTAGCAATCAAGACCAAACATATATAGATTTATTTGTGGCCCACTATATGCACAAGTATATACCTAGTCTTAATGAAAACTAACATTTAAACACATATTCAAAACATGAAGCATCAAAAATAAGATAAAAATCAACATGATAAACTTAAACATGATAACTATGAATATCCACATGTTGTTAGATTTATGATGTACATGATAGCTAATCAAATATGAGAACACAAAATAATAATCCATATTAAACATGGGTGTCTCAAATACCATACATGTATGTCAAGAATCTAATTAACATGGCATTTTCATAGTAATCAACAAACATCAAAACATGCTATGAAAGATAAACATGGAAAGCATGTAAACATAAGGAGTTAGAGATTCGATACCAAAACCATGTTGGCCCAAGGTTACAATCAACCCATGTTTAGTGTATTTTGATGATTACAAAACATATTAGTTATTGGTACTAATATAAATTGTTGTTTAAGTGTGTTTCAGGTTTATATATTAAAGAGATGAATTCTTCCCTAAAGGAAGGTGTATTGGACTCAAGACAAGTCAAATTGGGCTCAAATTGCAATATTGAAGATCAAGAGAAGATAGCTCAAGTTGAAGTCTTGAAGACCATTGTAGTTTGTAAGTTTAGTTTTGTAAAGATAGAATATGTGAAATTTGGCTCTAGGATTTGCACACACATTTGTTTTATATGTTTCTATGTTTTCAAAATATTTATTTCTAGGTTTATGCCTTAGTTTATACATACATGTACCCAAAGCTTTACATCTTCAAAAACTTGTTTAAATACATGTATATAAACTATTTTCAGCATAAAACTTAGCTTCAGATTTTTAAAGATTTTATACAAAATTTTCTATCTTAAAATCTGCCCAGAAAAACAGTTTTCCAGGCAGACCGGTCGACCGGCCCAGTCGACCGGCTGCTGTGCCCAGACATGCACAGGCTGTGCATGTCTGTCGGTCGACCGGACCTACATACCGGTCGACCGAAATTAGATGTTTGCTCTCTGTATCTTTCCGGTCGACTGGGTCGGTCGACCGGTAGAAGGAAACTGTGTTTCCTTTCTTGAGATCGGTCGACTGGCAGTCGACCGGAGCCATAACGGCTCTTTTGCCAGCAGGGTCCCGGTCGACCGGCAGTCGACCGGTAGGCCTGCAACACCTCCAACGGCTCTTTCCTCTTTGGGCTGTTCTGAAAAACTGTTTTATTTTCTGTTTTAACAGACTTTTTAGAGGGTTGTTGGGGTGCTTTTGCAGGTGATATTAGCTGAAAAAATCAGAGTTTTTTTAACCTATTCTCTCCCTATAAATAGTGGGAAATAGGCCTTAGTTATTTACCAAGAAAAATACAAGTTTTCATTGTTTTTCAAGAGAAAGAGAAAAATAGTTTAAAGCTCTCATTTCCATTCTTTCAAATTGGTTTTTCAGTTGTTGTTTGATCTCTAATATCACTCTACAACTGAAGCTTTTCTCACCACACTTCATAGAGCCAAAAATTTCATATTCTTTCTATAGGTGAAGTTGTAAAAGAGTGAGAGTGTTTGTAAAAGAGTGTTGTGGTCTAGTTAAAGATCACTATTTGTAATTCTTGTTCTTGTGGAGACAAGCTCCTCGGTGGAGTTTCTTTGTAAGGTGAAGCTACGGGCTTGAGGTCTTTGGAGGCCTAACTTGTACGGGATCCTAAGGGGATAGTGGAAACCCTTCACGGAGGTGAAGGCGGGGACTAGAGCTACGGGCTCGAACCTCGAAACAAATCACTTTGTTTGCGATTGCTTTTGTGTCATCTTGTCTAATTCTCTCTTGCTTTACTTGCTTTCAATTTATTGCTTGAGAACTAACATTTTATTTGTGCAATCCTTACTTGTTTACTTTTCTTGCTATATTACTTGTGTACATTTCATCATCGCATTTCATACTTGGAATTGTTCGATCACACCTCAATACAACACGGTTGCATTGCGCACCTCTAACCCATTTAAGGGGAATTGGGAGGAAGGAGTTCAGAACCTCGCAAGGGGTATTCGGCTCTTAGTCGTGTTTTGAGAGATCGTTGCATCACTCACTTAAGTAAAATTTAAAAAGAGCATTAGATTAGCAATTACACCTATTCACCCCCCCTCTAGGTGTATTTCAATTGGTATCAGAGCTTGGACTCTAGGATTTGGCTTAACAACCTTAGAGAGATCCTCATATTGCTAATCATTTCATTCATTTCCACATAGTAAACATGGCCGATGGTATTAAGACACCCCTAAGTTTGATGGACTTAACTTTCCCATATGGAAGGTTAAGATGACTGTTTTCTTGCAATCTCTAGGTAGCCGAGTTGCAAAGGCCGTGACTAAACAATTTAGTGCCCCCGATGGTGATGAATCTACTTGGTCCGAAATTGAGACCAAGGAGTTTGATGCCAATGCTAGGGCTCATTATGCACTCCTACAAGCCCTCAATGATGATGACATAGCTAGAGTCATCCATTGCAAATCCGCCTATGAGATTTGGACCCATTTGCTAGTAACACATGAGGGGACATCACAAGTGAAGAGGGCCAAGATAGACCTTCTTCGGTCCCAATATGAAAATTTTGCATGCAAGAGAATGAAACCATAGATGATATGGTTACTAAGTTTACAAAGATTACTAATGGTCTTGCTTCTCTAGGTGAAGAAATCAACAATGATCAAAGGGTGAGAAAGATCATCCGGGCTCTTCCTCCATCATGGGAAGTGAAAGCTACAACATTGAAGGAACTCAATGATAAAGATGAGATTGAGCTCATTGGACTCATTGGGAACTTGAAGACCCATGAAATGGAGAGAAAGGCAAGGGAGGACATGGCACCTACCAAAAAGAAGACCATTGCCTTCAAAAGTCATGCTACTTACTCCGACGAAGATGATGAAGAAGAAGATGACGAGGAGCTCTCACTTCTAGTCAAAAACGTCCGGAGGATGTACAACAAGGCAAAGTTCCAAGGACGGAGGAGATGGCAAGGAGGCAAGGAAGAAAGGAAGATCATTTGCTTTAATTGCCAAAAGCCGGGACACATAGTAGCGGAGTGTCCGGACCAAGTGAAGCCATCTTCATCCAAGAAACCATACAAGAAGAAGGCTATGAAAGCAACATGGGATGACGAAAGTGAATCCGAGGAGGAGATCGACACCGCCAATATGTGCTTCATGGCAAATGAGAGCACAAGCAAGGTAACCCCCTCAACTCTTCTTGATGATGATTTATCCATGGATGAGCTAGGAGAAGCATTTGTAGAACTTTCTCAAAATTATGACTTCATGAAGAAAAAGTACTTGAAAATGAAAAAGGATAATGAATCTTTGAATATTCAAGTGTTAAATCTTTCTAAAGAAAATAATGACTTGCATTCTTCTTTAGTTTCCACTAAAAATGATTTTGAAAAATATAAGATTACTTGTAAAGGAAAGACCCCATTTGTAGATTCTAATGAGATTGCCATGCTTAAGGAAAGATTAGACTCATTAGATGTTGTTTTGAAAAAGTGTAGTGAGTTTGATAAGAAGAAGATGGAGAATATGTTTCCTAAGAAACAAGCTCCTAAGAAAAATATTCATCATGCTCATGCTCATGCTCATGTATATGCTACACAACCTATGCATCATGGTAAACCCCCAAAGCATGCTCACACTTCACATACACACCATGCATTCATGTATAGAAAAGTGTACTCATGTTCACATTGTGGACGGAAAGGACACTTAGCTAATTTTTGTTATGATAGACTAAGTGCATCACATCATAATGTTTGGGTTCGTAACACTAACTTTCAAGGACCCAAGAAAGTTTGGGTACCAAAGTCAACCATTGTTTTAAATGATGTAGGTACTTTCCAAAGCTCAAAGACGTAGAGGTTTGTGGTATCTTGATAGCGGTTGCTCAAGGCACATGACTTGGGACATCAACAACTTTGCAACCCTATCAAGATATCATGAAGGTGGCACCGTCACCTTCGGAGATGACGCCAAGGGTAAAATCATCGGTATTGGTAATGTAAAACTCGGCACCTCTCCTTTAATTGAAAATGTAGTTTTAGTTGATGGCCTCAAGCATAATCTCTTGAGTGTTAGTCAACTTTGTGATAAAGGTTTTGATGTAGTTTTTGACAATGTTGCTTGTAAAGTAATTGATAGAACTTCCAATGTTTGTGTATTTTCCGGCTTTCGTGAAAGCAATGTTTATATGATTGATATGCTAAATATGTCTTGTAATATAACATGTTTAAAAGCCCTCGATGACGACTCTTGGTTATGGCATAGGAGATTAGGCCACGTTTCATTTGACCATATTTCTAGGCTTAACTCTAAGGAAATGGTGAAGGGTATTCCTTCATTGAACTTTGAAAAGGACCGAGTTTGTGACGCATGTCAATTTGGGAAACAAACTAAGTCCTCATTCAAATCAATTAAGGATATCATGTCATCACGTCCATTGGAGCTAATCCACATGGATTTATTTGGCCCAACTCAAACCAAAAGTTTAAGTGGGAGTAGATTTGCTTATGTTTTAGTAGATGATTTTTCGCGTTTTACTTGGGTTTATTTTCTTGAACATAAAAGTCAAACCTTTTCACATTTTCAAGCCTTTAAGAAAAGAGTTGAAAAGGAAAATGACTCCTCAATAATTAAAATAAGAAGTGATAGAGGAGGTGAGTTCATTAACCTTCCCTTTACCACTTTTTGTGAGGAACATGGAATAAAACATGAACTTTCTTGTCCTAGAACTCCACAACAAAATGGAGTAGTTGAGCGGAAAAATCGTACTTTACAAGAGATGGCTAGGACAATGTTAAATGAATATGGTCTACCACATTATTTGTGGGCCGAGGCCGTTCATACTTCATGTTACATTGCAAATCGTGTTTTCCTATGTAAAAATACTACTAAGACTTCCTATGAGATGTATTTTTCTAGAAAACCCAATGTTTCTTATTTCAAAGTGTTTGGTTGCAAATGTTTTGTTTTAAATACAAATATTAATTTGGGAAAATTTGATGCTAGATCATATGAGGCTATTTTTGTAGGTTACTCAAATACTAGTAAGGCTTATAGAGTCTTCAATAGGTCAACTTTGACTATTGAGGAATCTATTCATGTTAAATTTGAGGAATCTAACAAGTTTGTTAAGAATTGTGTAGAAATTGATGCTTTAGATGAAGGTTTGGAGAAAGTGACCTTGGAGGATGCTTCTACCATGGGAGACAAGCCAAAGGATGGTGATGGAAGTGAAGCCAAAGTGGAAGAGGCTCAAGGAAATGAACATCGAGCAAATGAAGAGGAGCCCTCTCAACCACTACCAAAGGATTGGAGATTCAATCCTCATCATCCCAAGGACCTCGTCATAGGTGAAGTATCAAAGGGGTAACCACTCGCTCTAAGATTCAAGATTTTTGTGGTAATTTTGCTTTTATTTCACACATAGAACCTAAAAATGTCCTCGAAGCCGAGGCCGATTCATATTGGTTGCTAGCTATGCAAGAGGAGCTCAATCAATTTGAGCGCAACCAAGTTTGGCACCTTGTTCCTAGGCCCCAAGATAGACCAACTATTGGCACTAAATGGATCTTTAAGAACAAGTTGGATGAATCGGGTAATGTAGTTAGAAACAAGGCTAGGTTAGTTGCCCAAGGTTACACTCAAATCGAGGGAATCGATTTTGAAGAAACCTTTGCACCCGTAGCACGGCTCGAAGCCATACGGATGACCTTAGCATATGCCTCATTTAAAGATTTTAAGCTATTTCAAATGGATGTAAAGAGTGCTTTTCTTAATGGTTATATTGATGAGGAGGTGTATGTTGAACAACCCCCCGGGTTTGTTGATCCTACACACCCTAATTATGTTTATAAATTAGATAAAGCACTATATGGTTTAAAACAAGCCCCTAGGGCTTGGTATGAAAGATTGTCTTCATTTTTGATTTCAAATGATTTAAGAAAGGAAAAGTTGATAAAACATTATTTACCAAACATATAGATCTAGATATCCTCATAGTTCAAATTTATGTTGATGACATTATTTTTGGATCTACTAATGTTTCACTTTGCAAGAATTTTGAATCATGCATGAAAAAGGAATTTGAGATGTCTATGATGGGGGAGCTCAACTTCTTCCTTGGACTTCAAATCAAGCAACGTAGTGATGGGACATTCATCAACCAAGCCAAGTACACCAAAGAACTCATCAAGAGGTTCGGGCTTGAAGGATCCAAAGTAGCAAAGACTCCCATGGCAACCACTACGAAACTTGACAAGGACGAACAAGGTAAGGAAGTAGACATCAAATTATTTCGTAGCATGATTGGTAGTTTACTCTATCTTACGGCTAGTAGGCCGGATATAATGTTTTCCGTATGTTTATGTGCACGTTTTCAATCATGTCCTAAGGAATCACACTTAATAGCGGTAAAACGCATAATTAGGTATCTTAAGGGCACAATTGATTTAGGTTTGTGGTATCCGAAAACTAACCAATTTACCATGACTAGTTATTCGGATGCCGACTATGCCGGTTGTAGGGTAGATAGGAAGAGCACAAGTGGCACTTGCCAATTCTTGGGCAATTGTCTTGTGTCTTGGTCTTCCAAAAAGCAAAATAGTGTAGCCCTTTCAACCGCCGAGGCGGAGTATGTAGCAGCCGGAGCTTGTTGTGCACAAGTACTTTGGATGAAACATACTCTTCTCGATTTTGATTTACATTTTGATCATGTTAAGATTTATTGTGATAATACTAGTGCTATTCACATGACCAAAAATGCTAATCAACATAGTAAAACCAAACATATAGACATTAGATATCATTTTCTTAGAGATCACTTTGAAAAAGGTGACATAGATATTGATTTTGTTTCCACAGATTTTCAACTTGCAGATATTTTCACAAAACCTTTAGATTATGCAAGATTTTCATTTATTTGTGGTGAATTGAATGTATGTAAGATTGATACTTAAAATATCTTAGTTTGTTTTGTTTTGGTTTCTAATATGTTTGTTTTGTTTTGTCTTAAAGTTTTTTTTAACCCTTTTTGATGTATGACAAAAAGGGGGAGAAATATAAATATATATTAGTTTTGGGAGAAAATATATGGAGAAAAATATGTGGTTTGTTTTAAATTTTGTTATTCCTTATGATAGTTTATTTTTTTGGTGATGATATTTTTCAATGCTTTATGTATGTTTACATAGTGTTCATATTCATGTTAAATACATAGCATTGTTTAAGGGGGAGCTTTCCAAGCTCTTTCTTCTTTTATTTGTTTAATAACTCATATGTTTTGTCATCATCAAAAAGGGGGAGATTGTTGGCCCAAGGTTACAATCAACCCATGTTTAGTGTATTTTGATGATTACAAAACATATTAGTTATTGGTACTAATATAAATTGTTGTTTAAGTGTGTTTCAGGTTTATATATTAAAGAGATGAATTCTTCCCTAAAGGAAGGTGTATTGGACTCAAGACAAGTCAAATTGGGCTCAAATTGCAATATTGAAGATCAAGAGAAGATAGCTCAAGTTGAAGTCTTGAAGACCATTGTAGTTTGTAAGTTTAGTTTTGTAAAGATAGAATATGTGAAATTTGGCTCTAGGATTTGCACACACATTTGTTTTATATGTTTCTATGTTTTCAAAATATTTATTTCTAGGTTTATGCCTTAGTTTATACATACATGTACCCAAAGCTTTACATCTTCAAAAACTTGTTTAAATACATGTATATAAACTATTTTCAGCATAAAACTTAGCTTCAGATTTTTAAAGATTTTATACAAAATTTTCTATCTTAAAATCTGCCCAGAAAAACAGTTTTCCAGGCAGACCGGTCGACCGGCCCAGTCGACCGGCTGCTGTGCCCAGACATGCACAGGCTGTGCATGTCTGTCGGTCGACCGGACCTACATACCGGTCGACCGAAATTAGATGTTTGCTCTCTGTATCTTTCCGGTCGACTGGGTCGGTCGACCGGTAGAAGGAAACTGTGTTTCCTTTCTTGAGATCGGTCGACTGGCAGTCGACCGGAGCCATAACGGCTCTTTTGCCAGCAGGGTCCCGGTCGACGGCAGTCGACCGGTAGGCCTGCAACACCTCCAACGGCTCTTTCCTCTTTGGGCTGTTCTGAAAAACTGTTTTATTTTCTGTTTTAACAGACTTTTTAGAGGGTTGTTGGGGTGCTTTTGCAGGTGATATTAGCTGAAAAAATCAGAGTTTTTTTAACCTATTCTCTCCCTATAAATAGTGGGAAATAGGCCTTAGTTATTTACCAAGAAAAATACAAGTTTTCATTGTTTTTCAAGAGAAAGAGAAAAATAGTTTAAAGCTCTCATTTCCATTCTTTCAAATTGGTTTTTCAGTTGTTGTTTGATCTCTAATATCACTCTACAACTGAAGCTTTTCTCACCACACTTCATAGAGCCAAAAATTTCATATTCTTTCTATAGGTGAAGTTGTAAAAGAGTGAGAGTGTTTGTAAAAGAGTGTTGTGGTCTAGTTAAAGATCACTATTTGTAATTCTTGTTCTTGTGGAGACAAGCTCCTCGGTGGAGTTTCTTTGTAAGGTGAAGCTACGGGCTTGAGGTCTTTGGAGGCCTAACTTGTACGGGATCCTAAGGGGATAGTGGAAACCCTTCACGGAGGTGAAGGCGGGGACTAGAGCTACGGGCTCGAACCTCGAAACAAATCACTTTGTTTGCGATTGCTTTTGTGTCATCTTGTCTAATTCTCTCTTGCTTTACTTGCTTTCAATTTATTGCTTGAGAACTAACATTTTATTTGTGCAATCCTTACTTGTTTACTTTTCTTGCTATATTACTTGTGTACATTTCATCATCGCATTTCATACTTGGAATTGTTCGATCACACCTCAATACAACACGGTTGCATTGCGCACCTCTAACCCATTTAAGGGGAATTGGGAGGAAGGAGTTCAGAACCTCGCAAGGGGTATTCGGCTCTTAGTCGTGTTTTGAGAGATCGTTGCATCACTCACTTAAGTAAAATTTAAAAAGAGCATTAGATTAGCAATTACACCTATTCACCCCCCCTCTAGGTGTATTTCAAACCAATGAGGGCACCGCTCTAGTTCTCCAAACCAAGGTGGTCTTCCCACCAAACTTCCCTTGAAAGTGATGCATCCATATGATTTCCATGAAGCTCGGAACGCATCCACTCCAAGGTGCCGCTACTCTCACGTCATGTGAGAGCCCACACCTACATCAAATAAAAGAGGGGTGGTCTTTGGTACCCACATCTTATTGGATCCATGGGGGTTAGTCCCTTCTCTAACCCAAACAAATTTCTTTGCTAAATTTACATTATGTAATCTATCAAAGCAAAATTTAGCAAGGTGGCCCTTACGTCCACAATGAGTACAAGTGTACACATGAGCATACATAGTGTGATGGTGTCCGTGAGGAGCATGTGTATGCCGTGGAGGGTGTGCATGAATAATAGATGGAACTTGTTTCTTTCGGAACAAAGTTTCCAAACGTGTATGCCCAACAACACATTGGCTCAAAGTGGAGCCCAAACAATCAACACTCTTCTTAAGCATGGATATATTATTGTTAATCAAAGAAGAAGTGGAGCATGTAAGGGGTGATCTAGGTGAAACTACCCTAGCATGGCAAACATGTGAATCTATTTCATTTTTCAAAGATTTATTTTTATTTAAACAAATTTCTAATTCTTTTGAAACAAATTCAATTTCTCTTTCCAAAGAATCATTATCTCTTAAAACACATTCAATTTTTGAAGACAAAACATCATTATTTTTCAAAATTGATTCACAATCATTTTTATTTTTCAAAAAGTTATTTTCTTTAAGTGCAAGATCAAGTTGAGATTTTAATGATTCCCTCTCATTAGCAATCTCCTCTTTTTCTTGCAAAACAACATCAAGTCTAGCAATCAAATTTTTATTATCATTGTTAAGGCCTAGACTTTTCTTTTTCAACAAATTATATTTTTCTATTAATTTTTCACACACAATAGAAAGTTCTTCATTTAAAGCATGTGGATCAACAAAATCATTTGAAGAACTAGCATCATCATTATCTAAGTGGGTTTCCGAGTGTACCTCAAGGGAGTCATTCCCTTGGACCGTATAGCATTGTTGTGGCTCGGATTCTCCACTAGATTCCTCTTCTTGTTGGATTTGCACTTGAAGCTTGGAGGTGTTGGTGGTTGTTGTCAATAAATTCCACACTGCAAAGGCGGAATCAATGTTAGAAACACGCATAAGATATTCTTTGGATAATGTGCTTATAATGACCTCTAGGGCTTGTGCATTAGCCCCTATATGCTTGCTATCACTAAGGAAGGATTCCTTGGTAATGGCAAGGTGAGCCTTATAACCTAGGGTTTGAAGGTAAATGGACATCCTAGTCTTCCAAACAAGAATGTTGGAAGGGTTATACATAGGTGGGGTCATGAAGTCCATGGATGTAAACTATATGTGTGCAAACAAGTAAGTGCAAACAATAGATTAGCAAACAAATGGATCTCACTCCTAAGATGTTAAGCCTAAGTATCAGGAGCACTAGCTCTGATACCAATTGAAAAACACCTAGAGGGGGGTGAATAGGTGTAGGTGATAATCTAGGAACTAAATGCGCTAGATGCGGAAGCTAATGCAAATTATTGCAACACACTTAATACAACACACAAGTGTAGCCGAATTCCCCGTGAAGGGCTCTGGACTAACTCCTCTTGATTCCCCTTGAATGGGTTGAGGTGCTATGTGAAGCTCTTGTGGTTAAGTATAAGTGAGGCACACACACAAGCAAGCCAAGCATATAAGGATGAACAATATAAAAGATGCAAGGCAACACAAGCAAATAGATATGATATGGCAATATGAATTATGCTCGACACAAGCAAATGATAGGATGTTATGAATAATGCTTTGCACAATATAAAGAGAGAGAGTTGAGAGACAAGTGGATCAAACGCAAAGGCCAAGATATGTTACGAGGTTCGAGCACCTAGCTCTACATCCCCACCTACACCACCGTGTAGGATTTCCAATCCACTATAACGTCCACCGACGACTCCCACCGAGGGAACCTTCACCGAGAAGGATTTTTACAACAAGGGAGTGCCGAACTCCTCTCTCAAACAACCACCTCACAACCGAGGGGTAGGCCCGTAGCCAAACAACCACAACACCTCTACCGAAGAGGGTTCCAAACCAATACCACTCCGATCAACCTCTACCAAAGAGGGATACACAAATAAGGAGGGTTTACAACTTTGGAGGCTTAATCTCAAACACTTCTCTTTTTCTCTCTTTTCCACAAAACAAAGATCCTAAATAGATTAGGATAGAAGATAGCTCAAGTGTGGAATCAAGGTGTTTTTGGAAACAAGCAACAAAGAAAAACTACTTGGGAAATGTCTTGTAAATGATAGAAAATGAAAACCAATACAATATCCCAAAAACCTAGTTCTCTTTGATTTTCCAAAAACCCAAAACAAGAAAGATGAAATCTTTTTAGCACAAAAACTATTTTGAAAACTTGTTTTAAACTCAGGAAAACTGGGAATTTTTTTCTTGTCAAAACCTTAGCTAAAACCCCCAAGAGTTGGGGTTTTTATAGCCCAAACAGAAAACTAGCCGTTAGGCTGATGTGGCAGCCTGACAGGCTAACGGTCGACCGGCCCGGTCGACCGCCAACGGTCAGAAATGTGACCGTTGGGCAAACACGGTCGACCGGCACGGTCGACCCAAACAAACAGAGAGCTCTGCTCTCAGACCCGGTCGACCCTAACGGTCGACCGTCCAATGTCTGCCAAACGTGCACATATCTGTGCACGTCGGTCGACCGGCCCGGTCGACCGACTTCATCCTAAGTCGACTAGGTCAGTTGACTAGTCGACTGGTTGAAGCCTGTAACAGAAATCTGGGTCAGAAAAATAGTTTAAAAATATTTTGAAAAATCTTTTAAGTCTTCTAAAAATCCACAAAACTTGTTTTAACATTTTATATTCAAACATAAACAAGTGATAAAAATTTCAAGACATATATCAATCATATCAATTCATTTTTGAGTCTTGCAAATTTTATCAAAACCAACACTTGTATTTTTATCAAACTTGATTTTTCAATACATGAATAGGAAAGTCAAAATAAGTTTGTCTAGCAAGTTTAAAGCATGTATGTATATTTAGAACATATCTAATATACATAAAAATAAAGTAAACTTGTTTTGATCTACTATTCATGAAAACCAAACATAAAACGTGTGTGTTTGTGCACTTGAGCATATCAACTATACTAAGCTTTACAAATGGATCTAAAACACACTATTTAAACTATGGATACCTAAGTCTTCTTGACGATCTTCATCTTCAAGTAGACCCGATCCAAAACTCCATCCATGGGCTAGGCAATGTGTGATCTTGAAGCTTTGGCCCTGGAATCACCATGAAAAGCTTCTAAACTCCTTTGTTGAAGCTAATCACCAACTAATATCTTGCTAATGATCTGAAACTTAAAATCACAAGAATATTAGTAAACATAATTACATGAGTTAATCATCATCAAAACTAGGGTGAAAGGCCTTTGGGCCAACAGAATCGTCCCAACCAGATAAAAAGATAGTTTATTTCTTATTAGGGCCAACTAAAAAAGTTATATGTAGAAGATAAAATTATTACCATGAATTATGAAAATCATTACGTGCTTACGGGGGAGATTTTCTAATGCGATTGATCGAGCAGTGAATCTTGTATAACAAATGGGGGGAGTTTATCTAAGTTGAGGATAAAACTTTCGGTTTCAACATAGTAAACAGACGGAGATATAAGATTTTAATGTGAAAAATCAAATTGGGAAAATCACGGGAAGAAGAGAGATTCACTATATTTTCTCGAGATTACAATGAACTCTCTAGAGTATTCCTGTGCTTATAATTTCTTTGATCCCGGCCCTCTTCCTACATGGATCTCTAGGTGTATAGTACTCTGTAGCGTTGTAGTTAGTGGTGCGGACTTCTCAGATTTTCACAACTAAGCGATTTGCACATCTTTTCATGGCCATTCAGATTGTTATGCTTTATTGTTAAGATTGACATGTCGAGATATCGTCACTATCCATAAATATTCCCACTGAAATACGAAAGTATTTTGAATGTGGGGATATCATAACAGCATAATTACCTTCGTGATCCGAAAAACCCTATTGCTGAGATGTATCTCGTGGAAGCGGGTATCTCCGTAGAGAGCTTATGTCATGGAGGTCGCAGAGAGATTTGGTTGTTGTGGATGTTGGGAAAAGAAATGGCCTGAGGGTCCTCTCTTCAGAGTTGAATGTGAGCTCGAAGTAAGGCCCGAGGCTCTCTTTTCGGAGTTGAACGTGAGCCAACTGGTATCTCGAGTTCGTTATCCACTTGTGACACTCCTAAAACGGCGGGACACATATCACGATCTTGAAGAATGGTCAGATTCTAACCTCTACAATGCCCAGTCAAGTTATCAAGTCCCATTCACTAAAAAATAATAAAATATAGTTATAATATTATAATATTAAAAAATACTTAAAAATTATTATTAAATTTTGTTATAATATTATTGTAATATTATAAAAATATAAAATTAACAAAGTAGAGTATAATTATAATTCAATAATAAATTATTATTATTATAATATTAAAATAATGAATTATTATTACAATATTGATATAATAAAATATTAATATAATAATAAAGTATATTATAATATTAATAAAGTAATTATTTATATTTAAAATAAATAATTAAATATAATAGTAATTTTATATTAAAATATAATAATGTTATATTAATAAAATATTAAATCTAAATAAAATAATAATAATTTGGTATAAGTATTAATAAAATAATAAAGTATTAAATAACAATATTAAATAAAAATATTAAAATAAAATAGTAAAATATTAAATATTAAAACAATATTAAAAATAATAAAAAACTAAAGATTAAAAATATAAAATAATTAAATAATTAAATAAGAAATTGAACACTATTAACAATATTTAAAAATATTAAATATTTAATAATATTAAATTAAATATTGATTATCAAATAACTGCTTTGAGCTGCAAGTGTGCTACAAGTGGGATATACATGACCATAAAATTAATTGTAGCAGTTGCAAGTGAAAAAATGTGAGTGTAAAAGTGAGATTTACATGACCACAAGCAACTGCAAGTGGGAAAATAAGAGTTACATTTTGCAAGTTATTTTTCAGCAAAACAAACAGCGAAAAATGAAAAAGAAATTTTACGACTTACGACTTGCGGCGTTTTGCGGCGAACCAAACAGGCCCTACGTGTATGATATATATCATGCTTGTGACAAGAAGGCCACACATTAGAAAATCAACCAATTCAACTCAGAAAGAAAAAGAAGAAGAATCTTCCCAGCCAGAGAAAAAGATAGTTTATTTCTTATTAGGGCCAACTAAAAAAGTTATATGTAGAAGATAAAATTATTACCATGAATTAGGATAATCATTACTGTTGGTTACTCTTGGCGCTTGTGGTGGAGATTTTCCAATGCGATTGATCGAACAATCAATCTTGCATCACGAATTGGGGGAGTTTATCTAAATCGGGGGTAAAACTTTTGGTTTCAACACAGTAAACAGACGAAGACAAAAGATTTTTACGTGAAAACTCAAATTGGGACAAATCACGGGGAAAAGAGAGATTCGCTGTTTTTTCTCGAGATTACATTGAACTCTATAGAGTATTCCTGTGCTTGTAATTTCTTTGATCCTTGTAGGCTGTCTAAAAATCACTGAAGACAACGCATCAAAAAGCAGAGTCCAAACTCCAGATGCAGAGCTAATCATAGCCACTACCACAGCACCAAGACGCAAGGGTCGAAACCCGCGTCTTAGCCTTACTACAGTAGCATCACTACAGTACCAAAACGCGAGGGTCGAAACCCGCGTCTCAGCATTACTGCAGTAGTATCACTACAGTACCAAGACACGAGGGTCGAAACCCGCGTCTCTACTTTACCACAACGACCAAGACGCAGAGCGTAAATCCCGCGTCTCACACAAAACTTGACACAGAACTTGAAGCTCACATTTCAACCAAAGGCAAAGTTCAAGCGTTACCTCAATGGTTAAACACGAGGCTCGAAGCCCGCGTTTTAACTACAGAGGAACCCTGCGTCTCGGTTATAACTTCCCTCATTACTGGGTCAATTACTGCCCACGAAATGAGAGAGTTAACCCATTAAGGAATGTTTTTAGGGGGACACTTTTACCCCCTGAAACCTCTATAAGTAGCCCAGTTTGCTATGGAAGAGGGATCGGGGGAAAAATCTGGTCAGAAGAACTTCGGTGGTAAGCCATAGAAGGACCAAGATCTCCAGCTAAAAGAAAGAGAGAGTTCAACTCTTCTAACAACTTACTTCGTAAGAGTTTGTATTTGCCTAAAGTCTCTTTAAGATTCTTATTGGACAGAAGCTGTGTTACTTCGTTCACTATCTAAAGAGAAGATTTTCAAGAAGTCTTGACGTTCACCCGGTCAACGGAAAACAAGATTCACTTTCCATCGCCACATCAAGAAACTGGTATTAAATAAAGGGAAGATTTGAGCTTGAATATCTCCCCTCTTTTGTAAAAGGATTATTGATCCACTGTAATTTTCTTTGCCATCAAATAAAGAATTTACACTTCGATCTTCGATTTTCCCACCAAACAATCCTAGCCCTCTTTCTTCATGGATCTCTAGGTGTATAGTACTCTGTAGCGTTGTAGTTAGTAGTGCAGACTTCTCAGATTTTCATAACTATGCGATTGCACATCTTTTCATGACTATGCTTTATTGTTGAGATTGACATGTCGAGATATCCGCCACTATCCATAAATATCTCCACTGAAATAGGAAAATATTTTGAATGCGGGGATATCATAGCAGCATAACTACCTTCGTGATCCGAAAAACCCTGTTGCTGAGCTGTATCTCGTGGAAGCGTGTATCTCCATAGAGAGCTTATGTCCTGGAGGTCGCAGAGAGATTTGGTTGTTGTGGATGTTGGGAAAACAAATGGCATGAGGGTCCTCTCCTCAGAGTTGAATGTGAGCTCGAAGTAAGGCCCGAGGCTCTCTTCTCGGAGTTGAACGTGAGTCAACTAGTATCTCGAGTTCGTTATCCACTTGTGACACTCCTAAAACGTCGGGACACATATCACGATCTGAAAGAATGGTCAGATTCTGACCACTACTATACCCAGTCAAGTTATCAAGTCCCCTTCACTAAGATATTCACTATAACACCCGAAATGAGACAACATTTACTTCAACGATATACTCTTTTACTTCAATATTGAATACACTGGATACAAGTTAAAGGAGTTCTCTAAAATGATTAAAGTCCTCCATTTCATCAAAATAAATTAAACCAAAACTAAACCAAAATTAAAAAAACAAAACAAAACAAAAGTACTCAAAAATTATTGATTGGGGACACAAAGTTTTGGGTGCATTATTCACGCAAGAGAAGCTTGGGATAATAAGCTCAGAGACAATAAATTAAGTCACCGTCATTAAAGAGCTAGCAATCGTTAATTGGTAGTTCCAATCTTGCAAAGGGAGAATGTCTCAATGTTCATTTTCTTTTTTAAATAACTCAAATATGAACACTGTCATTTGCAGAACTAACTTGGTTGGTGGGCCCCCACGCCGTTAGTTTGGCTGGAAAAAAAATTGAGAAAACTGACAGTGAGACCCACTTGATCGGTTTTTCTTAAAAAAACTGATTTGTGGACTCTACGTTGTCAGTTTTCTATCTATTTTTCAGAAATATAAATGGAGATTTTATTGTGCCAATGTCAACATCATTTTTTTTATTTTCTAAAATTTATCAACAAATAAGATTTTGAATACTTAAAAAAGAAAAAAAAACGGACAGGGAAAGTTCATTATACCCATTTTTTTCTACCCATTTTCTGAAGAAAAATTACAGTAGTACTCCAATGCTTCATAAAGCAGCTTCATTATGATGGAGACCCACGCTTTTAATGCTTTCATCCTCTCCACCAGTACAAAAACAGTGCAAGAAAATTTATCACTCGCTGCTCATTTTTCTACGTCACTGGCAGAATCACAGTGACTCCTCGCAAAGCAAATAAATGCTCCCCTTTCTCTAATGAAAATCTCAGTGTAGCGTCAGGTGAGCTTGCCCTCATTTATTGAGGAAGAAGGATCTGTGCCTGAATTTGGCAGAGCAGAGACCCATGTTTAGCTGCAGTGAATGCTCACAGTGATTGCTTCCCTTTGCTCTTCTTTTTTCCCAAATGCGTTAATAAATAACGAATACCTTTTTAAGATGTTCAAAAAAAATAAAAAGAAAGAAAGAAAATCCTTTTTTTAAGATTAAATTGCAGCAATTTGATGTTTCCTTGAGTTTCAAGTGCCAAAATCAACTATTGTTTCCAGGAGAAAGATCTTATGCATTTGGAAAACCCTGCGTATTGTATCCCATTTATTTCCTCAAAAACAACCTATGTATATTAGTATTATGGGTTATTGTCCTTTCGACACCTGAAAATTTTCTAAATTTTATATTAACTCTTGAAATCTTCATATTTCCATATCGACACTTCAAATCTTATAAGTTTGAACAAAATACTCTCGCCTTTCTGTTTATAACTCTAAATATTCTTTGAATATTCTCTTTTTCAAATTCAAATATCATAAAATAATATGTGAACTTATCATTATGTTCTCATCTTATTTTTTTTTTTCCCTCTCAACAATTTCTCTCTCTTCTGCTGCTGCCTGCTGTTACCGGTCACTGTTGTTGCTGCTGGTGGGGCGACCGGTGGTGCTGAGTGAGTGAGAGAGTGAAAAAAAGATGACAGTTTTTTATCAAATTTGAGGGGTAGAATAATATTTTTACTTCTCTATCGTTACAAAATACACAGTAGCTAACAGAGGAGGTATTTTGTCCAAACTTATAAGATTTCAGGTGTCGGCTTGAAAATATGAAGATTTCAGGGTTAATAAAAAATTTAGAAAGATTTCAGGTGTCGACATGACAACAACCCTAATGCTATACAGCAAGCCTAAAATTTTCAAACAAAGGTTAATCTAATAATTTAAGAGCAAAATTCTAATTGATCGAGGATGAAATAAAAAAAAAAAAATTGACTCAGAGAATAATCAAAACCAAATAAAATTTCACCTTCTCTCCGACAATCTTTTTTTTATCCTCTTCATCTATAGTTTATAGAACATAATCCGAGTCGCTGGGTATCATTCCTCTTATGTGCAATGCTAACATCCATGACACTGAGTCACTTTAAATGGGTCAAGTTCGGATCGGATCTTTGTAAGGTCTAAATTTAGGGCCTGTTTGTTTCGCCGCAAAACGTCGCAAGTCGTAAGTCGTAAAATGAGAATGGAAAAAGTAAATTGTAGTACAGAAAATATATTGTGTTTTACAGTGTTTGGTTGGTAAAGTGAAATTGTAAATGGAAAAGTATATTGTGTTTTACGGTATTTGGTTGGTAAAATGAAAGTGTGAATGAGAAAGTATATGTGTTTTACGGTGTTTGGTTGGTAACTTATAAGTGTAAGTGGAAAAGTTGGCCACAAAATTAACTGTAGCAGTGATTTAAATATTATAAATACTATTAAATTAAATATACTATTGAAAATTAAATTGTACTAATAAATTTGAGATAAAACATTAATATTTTAATATTTTAATTATAACAATAATATTAATAAAATATTAGTAAAATTAGTAAAATATTACTAAAATATTAACTAAATAAATAATTATAAATTTTAATAAAATATAAAGAACATTAATAAAATTTTAAGGATACTAATAAAACATAAATATTAAAAAAATCTTAAGAAAAATATAAAAATATAGTTATAATATTATAATACTATATAATACTTAAGATTATCATAATATTAAATTTTATTATAATAATATTGTAATATTATAAAAATATAAAATAAACAAAGTAAAATATAATTATAAATTTAATAATAAAATATTATTATGATATTGTTATAATGAATTATTACAATATTAACATAATAAAATATTAATATAATTTTAAAATATATTATAATATTAATAAAGTAATTATTTATATTAAGAAATAAATAAATTAAATATATAATAATTTTATATTAAATCATATTATTGTTATATTAATAAAATATTAAACCTAACTAAAATATTAAGAAAATTGGTGTAAATATTAATAAAATAATAAAGTATTAAATAACAATATTAAATAAAAATATTAAATTAAAATAATTAAATATTACAATAATACTAAAAATAATTAAAAAACTAAAAATACAAATATAAAATAATTAGATAAGAAATTAAACACTATTAAAAATATTAAAAATATTAAAAATATTAAATATTTAATAATATTAAATTATATATTGATTATCAAGTAATTGTTTTGGGACTGCAAGTATACTACAAGTGGAATTTACATGAGCACAAAATTAACTGTAGCAATTACAAGTGGGAAAATGTGAGTGTAAAAGTGAGATTTACATGACCACAAATTTAATTGTAGCAACTGCAAGTAGGAAATGAGAGCTGTATTTTGCAAGTTGTTTTGCAGCAAAACAAACAGCGGAAAATGAAAAAGAGGTTTTACGACTTACGATTTTGTGGCCTTTTGTGGGAAAACAAACAGACCCTTAGTAAATGAGTGTTTTTACTTGAATCTCCGAACATAAATACTCTGTATATAATAAGATTCATATCTTAAAAAAAATTCAAACTCAGATTCGATTTCGATATATATATATATATATATATATATATATATATATATATATATATATATATATATATATATAGTCTGATTCAGGTCTAAATATTCTATATAAGAATCTGACTTAAATCATGTTTGAGTGTACTATTTTATATATGAACCCAACTCGAACACGATTTAGGGTCTAAAATTTTAGGTCTAAGTCTGATTCTCTACCTTATCATTTTTTTTTTTAAGTAGAGTTTAAAGACTTACATGAGCTCAAAGTGGCTTAATACAGTGGTAAATAAATAATGTTTAGAAACAAAATAAGGGAGAGAGAGTACCATGTCATGCATAAACTTGATAGAAATGCTTGCACTTGACCTGGGCCTGGAGGTAAGAGCATCCTCAACGAGAAGCTCTATTTTCCAGCAGAATAGAGTGTCCTCCATCAAAACATAGAGAACCAGAAACAGAGACCCAGAGAGCATCATTAATCATAAAAATAAAAAAAAGACCATAACTATTTAGAGAAAAATTGAAAAAATTTGATCATTTGTACCGTCAAATTTGAGGGGGAAAAAATAAAAAGAGGCGTGCGGGCCCCACCTGTGTTCTCGCGCGCATGTGTCCAACCGCCTTTGAATTTATTTTTTTTATTTTATTTTTTTCTCTCTGTGCAGGCATTCACTTGAGGCATCTACGCATTTTTGATTTATTTTACGCAATTTTTCATGCGAGATGCACGCTCATGGGCCTGCATTTTTTGAAGCAAATCTGTTACAAAAGTTGAAGCCCCACAGGCAGAGACTCAACAGTGGGATTTAATCAAGCCGTTCATTATAGATGCTACAATACTTTGAACTACATTTTATACAAGGGCTCATGGAACACATGGAGTGCTTCTCTCTCCCCATGTTTGAACTTGTGTGTGGCTAGGGGTGGCCAATGGGGCGGGTCGACCCGCCCCGCCCCGCACTGTGCGACTCGTTGGAGTCGCACTGTAACGCCCCGATCCCGCGGATACGGGGACGCCACTGCAACGTATATACGTAGGTCAGAACTACCCTCCCGTATATACGCTAAGCATCAGTACAGACAAGAATCAGAGTACGGAAGCAAATGGTGCATTATACATTCCAACACATATATACAATTACAAAGTTATCACCAGAAGTGATCCAATATTACATGAATATCACATCACTAATATACGCAAATGCGGGAATACATGGAAATGTACATATATGAACAGTATAAAGGACATGGAATGTACAAGTATAAACAGAAAAGGGTACTCACGAGTCTAAAGGAAAAACTCGAGAGACTCACAAGGGGGCCTGGAAGGATGGAGCTCTGAAAGGTCAACTGGGGTCCACGCTACCGCTGCGCCACTCTGAGCAGCAACAGGAAAATCCATACGCTCCAAGCTCCGAAACCTGGACATGAGAATCCAGGGGAGTCAGTGAAACTCCCCAGGCGAGCAGTAATATGGATGCCAGGTGGCGAGCCAGGACGAGCACAGGTGTCAAGTACAGAAGACAGGAGGGTTAGAACACAAATGAAGTATATATGAACGGGTATGACATAATCATCATAAAACAGGAAATCCAGAGTAAAGCTGATATAGGCAAGATTGATTGTATACGCTTAGGTCACGGTCCCATGAGACTAGTACATCGAAGGAATAATCCAAATAAGGAAACCCTCATCTATATACTTTTATCTCATGTCACCGAATATCCAAGCGTATAGAATCAGAGTTGCAAATCATATGAAAGTCAAACAGGAACACATATCGGAAATCATAACATGCATAGCAAGTGTAACAAGAATCAATAACTGGAATCTATTATTATTATTACTTGTCTGACCCATATATCTAGGTATGTGACCTGGTGTACGGCCAACCCACATACATCCATATATAAGCAAGCCAAGGGTTGTTAACGGAAGCAGATGGAGAACTGATATCACTTCTTATAGTAGTTCCCATACACCTGGGACCAGTTTTGGAGGCCCAAAGTCCCCCTAACAGTAATCTGTGGGCCCAAAGTCCCACTAACAGTACCGCCAATATGTCATATTCCCATACTATAAGCAAGATATCATTCCGGCATCCATCACTTCCTCCCATACCCATACAAGTTGTAGCTTATTAAGATTATCAGGTTACGGGAATAAACTGTCATAACAGTAATAGCCCTACAGATTCAAGAGGTGGCCCCCACAGATTCAAGAGGTGGCCCCCACCGTGAGGTGTGGCACTTTGTTCCATGTGGCACTTTGTTCTGAGGGGGTGGATTCTAGAGGTGGCCCCCACCGAGTATGGTGTGGCACTTAGTTCCATAAAACAAGACAGGATTCCCGTAAACATGACAATTACAAAGTCAGGTGTATCATGCTTGGTTTTAAAAGATAGCATGACAAGGTGGTGATATATCACAAGCAATAAAACATAACAATAGATTGATAATAGGCCGGGTCAGTCATGACATAACAATAGGGTCTAGCAAAATAGTGGCATGCCAGGTGATATACATGTGTTAAAAGGAAGCATAAAACTAACAAGTCTGAAGTAATGGCAAATGGTAACATGGAAGTAACTCAAAGTCCAACGACCACGAAGGGTCGGCCACGCATGGTATATGATAAAGAAGTAAGCATATCAATAGCATGGCACAAGTACAAGATAAAGCTACCATAATATAAGCAATTGCAGGGCAAACATGAATATGGAAATAAGAAGCGAAATACTTATCGACCGATGAAACGGGAAACTCAAGTAGAGAAGAGCGAGACTACTCGCCTAAACCACCAATATGCCAAAAGATCCAAAATCCACGGAAGCTCGGGATGCGCCATAACCTGTGATATAATTATGTAGAATGAAGAGGAGAGAGAAAGAGAGAAGGAAAGATGATGTTTGTCAAGTGACAAGTCAAGTAATACCTATATGTGATGTAAGTCTAGAGGATAAGGTTCATGTTCAAGAAAGAAATCAACTATAACAGATAGGCAAAGTTAGTCGACTAGGGTGGAAGGGTAGTCGACTAATAGTGGACTCAAGTCGACTAACAGTCTGGTATAGTCGACTAAAACTGGGTTCCAGAGAGTTGGGATTCTGTTTCAGGAAAAGTTAGTCGACTAGGATTAAATGAGTAGTCGACTAACAATGATCTCAAGTCGACTAACAGATACGTTAAGTCGACTAATACTGAGTAACAGAGAGTTGGGTTTTGATTCAGGAAAAGTTAGTCGACTAGGTAAAAAAGGGTAGTCGACTAGTACCCATAGTCGACTAATAATTAGGTTTAGTCGACTGGAGCCGAGAGTTAGGTTTCTGGTTCATGAAAGGTTAGTCGACTAGGGTCAAGGGTGTAGTCGACTAAGGGTCTCTAGTCGACTGGTAATTTGGTCTAGTCGACTAAAACTGTGTTTCCAGAAAGGTTACGTTTCAACTAGGGTTTTCTAGTCGACTAATCTATAGGTCTAGTCGACTAATCGTCTGGAAACAGCACACAGAACAGATTTTCTAGGGTTGGGTTTGATGGCTAAATAACAAGAATTGAAGACACAAATCAACAAGAATATGCAAACATAAGTAGACTAAGAGTTGTACAAGTCTTGGTGAGGGAAATTACTTACCAAAAGGAGTGGTGGTGGTTGATGATGAAGAAGAAGAGGAAAGGTAGAGATGGTGATGATCCTTGAGGAAGAAGGAGATGGAGGAGTTGTTGTTGTTGGTGTTGGAGGAGGTGGAGCTTGGCCGGAGTTGGGAGGGGTCCTCGCCGGCGACGAGATGGCTGGCCGGCGGTGAGGGTCGGCTGGCTCTCTTGGAGAAGAGGAAGAAGAAGAAAGAAATGAGAAGAGAAAAGAAAGGAAAGGTAAAGAAATGTAAGAGAAAAGTTTATATAGGTTTTAGATTTGTAAAGGGGGTGCAATTAACTAAAGAGAGGGGGGTTTTTGTAAAGTGGGGAGGTGAGGTGAGTGTCCTTCTCTTGGCCACTTGGCCGGCCATGGGAGAGAGAGAGAAAGAGGGATATTAATGAGGGAGTTGGTGGAAGAAAATGGGATTTTTGGAATTGTTGGGATTTTGGAAAATGGAATTCTTGTGGATTGTGGAGGAAGGAAGAGAAAGAAAATAGGAAAAGGAAAAGAAAATAGAAAAGGGAAATTATTCTCTTGGAAGAGAAAATGAAAAATAATGAAAGTGGCGGATTCCCGGGATTTGGTTGCAGATGCGGAAATCTTTCGGGAAAACACCGGAATCGTCCGAAATTCAAGTATCTCGGAACGACCCAAAATAATTATAAAAAATCAAGAATATAATACTAAGTATCATAGTGAAATCCGTTTTAAGAAATACTTTATAGTTTTAAAACTAAAAATCCCGGAATCAGTTATCTACCGACTCCGGTGGAATTTTCATAAAATCATAAAATCCTCAAAAAAAGAATGTAGGTAGAAAATATGATTCTAAGGAATAATGCCTAAAGGACCTTCTAGAAATTCCTAGCTGATTGTGAAATAAAAATCCGGGAATCGGTCAACAGAACTGGCCGACACCGGTTTTGAAGACTTTCATTTTAATTCCAGAAAAATCTAGAAAATCATAGAAAATATATAATATTAAAAAATGATATTTAAAACTAAAATCGGTCAATTCTAATTATCGGAATGTCTAAATCGAGTAATATTCTAGGATCGGGCCTTCGGTTCAGACTAGGGCTGACTCCGAATCCACGAATCCAAATCCAAGACAAAACAATCATATAAGGAATTCATAATACAGAATGAATACAGAAAACAAATCGAAAAAAATACGATCGAAAAATCTGAATACGCAACTAAGTACGTATTCCGGGAACGGGGTATTACAATCCACCCACCTTACAAAAAATTGCGTCCTCGCAATTTCGATAAGGGGTAAATTGAATACAAAGGGGACAAAGGTGGAATTATACTAATTAAGATATGAAGCACTATTGGTAGGGCTCTCAAGTCGACTGAACAATAATCATCCTCCGCACTTCCGGCTGTATAAATGTAACGCCCCGATCCTACGGATACGGGGACGTCACTGCAACGTATATACGCAAGTCAGAAGTACCTTCACGTATATACGCTAAGCATCAGTAACAGACAAGAATCAGAGTACGGAAGCAAATGGTGCATTATACATTCCAACACATGAGTACATATACAAAGTTATCACCAGAGGTGATCCAATATTACATGAATATTATATCACCGATATGCGCAATTGCGGGAATACAAGGAATGAACAAATATGAACAGTATAAAAGGGCACTCACGAGTTTGCAAAAGGAAAACTCGGGAGGCACACAGGGGGCCTAGAAGGATGAAGCTCTGCTCGGTCTGCTGAAGATCCACGCTACCGCTGCGCTACTCTGATCAGCAACTGGGAGAATTCACACGCTCTAAGCTCCATGACCTGAACGTGAGGTCCAGGGGAGTCAATGACACTCCCCAGGCGAGTGGGATAGAAAGCCAAGTGGCGAAGCAAGGACGAGCACAAGTGTGCATATAACAAATGATACCAAGTAAGAAGTACTCAAGATATGATCGGATAAGATCAGAAGACAGGAGGGTTAGAATACAGGTAGAGAGCAGGTATAGCATAATCATCATAAAACAGGAAATCCGATATAAAACCTGATTACGAGCAAAACTGATTGTACAAGCTTAGGTCACGGCTCCATGAGACTAGTACATCGAAGGAATAATCCAAATAAGGAAACCCTCATCTATATACCTTATCTCATATCATCGTAATCCAAGTGCATACAACGGAGTTACAAAGTGGTCATAACAGGAACACATAACAGGCATAACAGGAGTACATAACGGGAGTCATAACAGGAATCATAACAGGAGTCCAATATTATTATTATTACTTGTCTTACTTTGATATCTAGCTATGTGAATTAGCGTTCCAACGCACATAGATCCATATCCGAGTAAAGCAAGGTTTGTTATTGGAAGTAGATGGAGAACTGATAGTGCTTCTTATAGTAGTTCCCATACACCTGGGACCAGCTTTGGAGGCCCAAAGTCCCCCTAACAGTAATTTCCATAACACTACCGCCAATATATTTTATTCCCATACTATAAGCAAGATATCATTCCGGCATCCATCACTTCCTCCCATTCCCCATACAAGTTGCAGCTTATTAATATTATCAGATTACGGGAATGAGCAGGATCATAACTGGAATACATAACAAGAATCATAACTGGAATCATAACTGGAATACATAACAAGAGATCAGATACTACATTCCCTTTATCGTGATAATTATAAGAATCAGGTGTATCATGCTTGGTGTCAAGTGATAGCATGACAGGATGATGATATTTAGCAGGCAACCAATCATGACAAGAGATGGAATAATATCTAAACATAATCAAAGAAGGTAATAGTTCTAAACAGTATAAGTACTAGTTGATCAGATGAAATGGGAAAGCCAAGAAGAAAGCGAGAATATTCGCATAATCAATGAAATAGGAAATCAAGAGGAAAGCTAGAACACTCACCGAAATAGGAAAGTCAAGAAGAAAGCATCAATGAAATAGGAAAGTAAAAGGATAGCGAGAACACTCGCCTAAATCTCCAGAAATGCCGAAAGGTCCGAAATCCATTGAAGCTCGGGACGCGCCATAATATATGATATGAATATGTAGAGAGAGAAAGTGAAGAGGTTTTGATGGTGGTGGTAATTTTTGGAGAAGGTAAAGGAAAGGTGGAAGCTTTGGTGGAGTTTTGGAATTTGTGGTGGTTTGAATGGAGATGGAGGAGGAGGAAGATGAAGGAAAAGGGTTGGAGAAGTTGTAGTGGTGGTGGAGATGAAGAGGAGTTGGTGGAGGTTTTGGTTTTGGTGAAGTGATGAAGAGATGAATGAAATGAAATGGAGAAGGAGAGGTATTTATAGGATTTTGGATTTGGGAAGGTGATGCAAATAAATAAAAGAGAGGGGGTATTTGCAAAGTGGAAGGGGGTGAGGTGTTTCTCTTGGCCAATCATGGGCTGCCATGGAGATGGAGAGAGAGTGGAGATATTTGTGGTGGAAGTTGGTGGAAGAAAATGGAAGGTTGGAGAAGGAATTGGAAGCTTGTAGAAGTTTGGAGAAAACTTAGGGTGGAAGGAAAAGGAAAGAAAGAAAAAGGAAAGAAAATAAAAAGGGAATATATTTTGGTGGAGTGTTGGAGAAGCTTGGAGAAGCTTGAGGTGGAAGAAAAAGGAAGCTTGGAGAAGACAATGGAAGCTTGTAGAAGGTTGTAGAAATTGGTGGAAGGAAAGGAAACTTGTGGTGGAAGGAAAAGGAAATAAAGAAAATTGGAAAAGGAAAAGAAAATGGAAAAGGAAAAGAAAATGGAAAAGTAAGATATTCTCTTGGAAGAGAAAATGAAAATAATGAAAGTGGCGGATTCCCGGGATTCAGTTGCGGATGCGACAAACATTCGGAAAAATACCGGAATCGTCCCGAAATCAAGTATCTCGGAACGACCCGAAATAATTATCAAAAATCAAGAATAATATTCTAAGACTCATGGTGAAATTCGTTTAAAGATATAATTTATAGTTTTAAAACTAAAAATCCCGGAATCAATCAAGATACCGACTCCGGTGGAATTTTCATAAATTCATAAAATCCACAGAAAAAGTATTTAGGTAAGAAAAGTAATTCTAAGAAATAATGTCTAAAGACTCTTCAAGAAATTCCAATCTGATTGTAAATTAAAAATCCGGGAATCGATCAGCGGCACTGGTCGACACCGGTTTGAAGATTTTCCATTTAATCCAGGAAAATTTCAGAAAATCATAGAAAATATAAAATATTAGAAAATGATATTTAAAATTAAAATCGGTCAAATACAAGAAGTAAAGCGAAAAATACGATCGAAAAACTGAATACGCAACTAAGTACGTATTCCGGGAACGGGGTATTACAATCCACCCACCTTACAAAAAATTGCGTCCTCGCAATTTCGTTAAGGGGTGAATTGAATACTAAGGGACATGGGTGGAATTTATACCAATTAAGATATGAAGTACTATAGGTAGGGCTCTCAAGTTGGCTGGATAATACTGCTGACGTCGTGGCTGTGCAATAGATGAGCCAGAATACCGAAGATAAAGAAAACCCTGATAATCCTGAGCATAATAATAAAGAAGACCGATAATTAAGAATCCCGAATACCAGGTAGAGAGTGTAGAATATCCGTAGAGAATTCCGACTGCTGTCTTCTGAAAGATAGCCAGATCAAGATCGATCTGGAGAATACCGAGCTTCATAGAATTGGCCGAAGAGATCCCATAATAACTTCATTCTGAACCAGCCACTACCTTCCTAGTCTATTCATATCTTAAGATAGTATAAGGTTTCATAAAACCAAAACAGGGAAAGATAGGAGGAATTAGGAATCAAAGGAAGGATAGTCAAGAAATAGATAACTCTGCACTTGTAGTTGGAATGTATAACCAAGATTCAAGTATTCCAGTTGCAAATTTCATTACCATTAATTTGCCCTCTGGACGTACTGAGGAAGTTAGAGCCTAAGCTCTGATACCATCCTGTAACGCCCCGATCCTACGGATACGGGGACGTCACTGCAACGTATATACGCAAGTCAGAAGTACCTTCACGTATATACGCTAAGCATCAGTAACAGACAAGAATCAGAGTACGGAAGCAAATGGTGCATTATACATTCCAACACATGAGTACATATACAAAGTTATCACCAGAGGTGATCCAATATTACATGAATATTATATCACCGATATGCGCAATTGCGGGAATACAAGGAATGAACAAATATGAACAGTATAAAAGGGCACTCACGAGTTTGCAAAAGGAAAACTCGGGAGGCACACAGGGGGCCTAGAAGGATGAAGCTCTGCTCGATCTGCTGAAGATCCACGCTACCGCTGCGCTACTCTGATCAGCAACTGGGAGAATTCACACGCTCTAAGCTCCATGACCTGAACGTGAGGTCCAGGGGAGTCAATGACACTCCCCAGGCGAGTGGGATAGAAAGCCAAGTGGCGAAGCAAGGACGAGCACAAGTGTGCATATAACAAATGATACCAAGTAAGAAGTACTCAAGATATGATCGGATAAGATCAGAAGACAGGAGGGTTAGAATACAGGTAGAGAGCAGGTATAGCATAATCATCATAAAACAGGAAATCCGATATAAAACCTGATTACGAGCAAAACCGATTGTACAAGCTTAGGTCACGGCTCCATGAGACTAGTACATCGAAGGAATAATCCAAACAAGGAAACCCTCATCTATATACCTTTATCTCATATCATCGTAATCCAAGTGCATACAACGGAGTTACAAAGTGGTCATAACAGGAACACATAACAGGCATAACAGGAGTACATAACGGGAGTCATAACAGGAATCATAACAGGAGTCCAATATTATTATTATTACTTGTCTTACTTTGATATCTAGCTATGTGAATTAGCGTCCCAACGCACATAGATCCATATCCGAGTAAAGCAAGGTTTGTTATTGGAAGTAGATGGAGAACTGATAGTGCTTCTTATAGTAGTTCCCATACACCTGGGACCAGCTTTGGAGGCCCAAAGTCCCCCTAACAGTAATTTCCATAACACTACCGCCAATATATTTTATTCCCATACTATAAGCAAGATATCATTCCGGCATCCATCACTTCCTCCCATTCCCCATACAAGCTGCAGCTTATTAATATTATCAGATTACGGGAATGAGCAGGATCATAACTGGAATACATAACAAGAATCATAACCGGAATCATAACTGGAATACATAACAAGAGATCAGATACTACATTCCCTTTATCGTGATAATTATAAGAATCAGGTGTATCATGCTTGGTGTCAAGTGATAGCATGACAGGATGATGATATTTAGCAGGCAACCAATCATGACAAGAGATGGAATAATATCTAAACATAATCAAAGAAGGTAATAGTTCTAAACAGTATAAGTACTAGTTGATCAGATGAAATGGGAAAGCCAAGAAGAAAGCGAGAATATTCGCATAATCAATGAAATAGGAAATCAAGAGGAAAGCTAGAACACTCACCGAAATAGGAAAGTCAAGAAGAAAGCATCAATGAAATAGGAAAGTAAAAGGATAGCGAGAACACTCGCCTAAATCACCAGAAATGCCGAAAGGTCCGAAATCCATTGAAGCTCGGGACGCGCCATAATATATGATATGAATATGTAGAGAGAGAAAGTGAAGAGGTTTTGATGGTGGTGGTAATTTTTGGAGAAGGTAAAGGAAAGGTGGAAGCTTTGGTGGAGTTTTGGAATTTGTGGTGGTTTGAATGGAGATGGAGGAGGAGGAAGATGAAGAAAAGGGTTGGAGAAGTTGTAGTGGTGGTGGAGATGAAGAGGAGTTGGTGGAGGTTTTGGTTTTGGTGAAGTGATGAAGAGATGAATGAAATGAAATGGAGAAGGAGAGGTATTTATAGGATTTTGGATTTGGGAAGGTGATGCAAATAAATAAAAGAGAGGGGGTATTTGCAAAGTGGAAGGGGGTGAGGTGTTTCTCTTGGCCAATCATGGGCTGCCATGGAGATGGAGAGAGAGTGGAGATATTTGTGGTGGAAGTTGGTGGAAGAAAATGGAAGGTTGGAGAAGGAATTGGAAGCTTGTAGAAGTTTGGAGAAAACTTAGGGTGGAAGGAAAAGGAAAGAAAGAAAAAGGAAAAGAAAATAAAAAGGGAAGATATTTTGGTGGAGTGTTGGAGAAGCTTGGAGAAGCTTGAGGTGGAAGAAAAAGGAAGCTTGGAGAAGACAATGGAAGCTTGTAGAAGGTTGTAGAAATTGGTGGAAGGAAAAGGAAACTTGTGGTGGAAGGAAAAGGAAATAAAGAAAATTGGAAAAGGAAAAGAAAATGGAAAAGAAAAAGAAAATGGAAAAGTAAGATATTCTCTTGGAAGAGAAAATGAAAATAATGAAAGTGGCGGATTCCCGGGATTCAGTTGCGGATGCGACAAACATTCGGAAAAATACCGGAATCGTCCCGAAATCAAGTATCTCGGAACGACCCGAAATAATTATCAAAAATCAAGAATAATATTCTAAGACTCATGGTGAAATTCGTTTAAAGATATAATTTATAGTTTTAAAACTAAAAATCCCGGAATCAATCAAGATACCGACTCCGGTGGAATTTTCATAAATTCATAAAATCCACAGAAAAAGTATTTAGGTAAGAAAAGTAATTCTAAGAAATAATGTCTAAAGACTCTTCAAGAAATTCCAATCTGATTGTAAATTAAAAATCCGGGAATCGATCAGCGGCACTGGTCGACACCGGTTTTGAAGATTTTCCATTTAATCCAGGAAAATTTCAGAAAATCATAGAAAATATAAAATATTAGAAAATGATATTTAAAATTAAAATCGGTCAAATACAAGAAGTAAAGCAAAAAATACGATCGAAAAACTGAATACGCAACTAAGTACGTATTCCGGGAACGGGGTATTACAATAAATCTTCGAATAATGCTGAATAATACTGCTGATGTCGTGGCTGTGCAATAAATGAACCAGAATACCGAAGATAAAGAAAATCCTGATAGTCCTGAGCATAATAAAGAAGGCCGATAATTAAGAATCCCGAATACCAGGCACCAATCACTCTGAAAGAACATCCGTAGAGAATTCCGACTGCTGACTTCTGAAAGATAGCCAGATCAAGATCGATCTGGAGAATACCAAGCTTCATAGAATTCACCGAAGAGATCACATAATAGCTTCATGCAGAACCAGCCACTACCTCTCTAGTCTAGTCATATCTTAAGTTAGTATAAAGGCTTCATAAAACCAAAACAGGGAAAGGATAGGAGGAATTAGGAATCAAAGGAAAGATAGTCAAGAAATAGATAACTCTGCACTTGTAGTTGGAATGTATAACCAAGACTCATGTATTCCAGTTGCAAATTTCATTACCATTAATTTGCCCTCTGGACGTACTGAGGAAGTTAGAGCCTAAGCTCTGATACCAACCTGTAACGCCCCGATCCCGCGGATACGGGGACGCCACTGCAACGTATATACGTAGGTCAGAACTACCCTCCCGTATATACGCTAAGCATCAGTACAGACAAGAATCAGAGTACGGAAGCAAATGGTGCATTATACATTCCAACACATATATACAATTACAAAGTTATCACCAGAAGTGATCCAATATTACATGAATATCACATCACTAATATACGCAAATGCGGGAATACATGGAAATGTACATATATGAACAGTATAAAGGACATGGAATGTACAAGTATAAACAGAAAAGGGTACTCACGAGTCTAAAGGAAAAACTCGAGAGACTCACAAGGGGGCCTGGAAGGATGGAGCTCTGAAAGGTCAACTGGGGTCCACGCTACCGCTGCGCCACTCTGAGCAGCAACAGGAAAATCCATACGCTCCAAGCTCCGAAACCTGGACATGAGAATCCAGGGGAGTCAGTGAAACTCCCCAGGCGAGCAGTAATATGGATGCCAGGTGGCGAGCCAGGACGAGCACAGGTGTCAAGTACAGAAGACAGGAGGGTTAGAACACAAATGAAGTATATATGAACGGGTATGACATAATCATCATAAAACAGGAAATCCAGAGTAAAGCTGATATAGGCAAGATTGATTGTATACGCTTAGGTCACGGTCCCATGAGACTAGTACATCGAAGGAATAATCCAAACAAGGAAACCCTCATCTATATACTTTTATCTCATGCCACCGAATATCCAAGCGTATAGAATCAGAGTTGCAAATCATATGAAAGTCAAACAGGAACACATATCGGAAATCATAACATGCATAGCAAGTGTAACAAGAATCAATAACTGGAATCTATTATTATTATTACTTGTCTGACCCATATATCTAGGTATGTGACCTGGTGTACGGCCAACCCACATACATCCATATATAAGCAAGTCAAGGGTTGTTAACGGAAGCAGATGGAGAACTGATATCACTTCTTATAGTAGTTCCCATACACCTGGGACCAGTTTTGGAGGCCCAAAGTCCCCCTAACAGTAATCTGTGGGCCCAAAGTCCCACTAACAGTACCGCCAATATGTCATATTCCCATACTATAAGCAAGATATCATTCCGGCATCCATCACTTCCTCCCATACCCATACAAGTTGTAGCTTATTAAGATTATCAGGTTACGGGAATAAACTGTCATAACAGTAATAGCCCTACAGATTCAAGAGGTGGCCCCCACAGATTCAAGAGGTGGCCCCCACCGTGAGGTGTGGCACTTTGTTCCATGTGGCACTTTGTTCTGAGGGGGTGGATTCTAGAGGTGGCCCCCACCGAGTATGGTGTGGCACTTAGTTCCATAAAACAAGACAGGATTCCCGTAAACATGACAATTACAAAGTCAGGTGTATCATGCTTGGTTTTAAAAGATAGCATGACAAGGTGGTGATATATCACAAGCAATAAAACATAACAATAGATTGATAATAGGCCGGGTCAGTCATGACATAACAATAGGGTCTAGCAAAGTAGTGGCATGCCAGGTGATATACATGTGTTAAAAGGAAGCATACAACTAACAAGTCTGAAGTAATGGCAAATGGTAACATGGAAGTAACTCAAAGTCCAACGACCACGAAGGGTCGGCCACGCATGGTATATGATAAAGAAGTAAGCATATCAATAGCATGGCACAAGTACAAGATAAAGCTACCATAATATAAGCAATTGCAGGGCAAACATGAATATGGAAATAAGAAGCGAAATACTTATCGACCGATGAAACGGGAAACTCAAGTAGAGAAGAGCGAGACTACTCGCCTAAACCACCAATATGCCAAAAGATCCAAAATCCACGGAAGCTCGGGATGCGCCATAACCTGTGATATAATTATGTAGAATGAAGAGGAGAGAGAAAGAGAGAAGGAAAGATGATGTTTGTCAAGTGACAAGTCAAGTAATACCTATATGTGATGTAAGTCTAGAGGATAAGGTTCATGTTCAAGAAAGAAATCAACTATAACAGATAGGCAAAGTTAGTCGACTAGGGTGGAAGGGTAGTCGACTAATAGTGGACTCAAGTCGACTAACAGTCTGGTATAGTCGACTAAAACTGGGTTCCAGAGAGTTGGGATTCTGTTTCAGGAAAAGTTAGTCGACTAGGATTAAATGAGTAGTCGACTAACAATGATCTCAAGTCGACTAACAGATACGTTAAGTCGACTAATACTGAGTAACAGAGAGTTGGGTTTTGATTCAGGAAAAGTTAGTCGACTAGGTAAAAAAGGGTAGTCGACTAGTACCCATAGTCGACTAATAATTAGGTTTAGTCGACTGGAGCCGAGAGTTAGGTTTCTGGTTCATGAAAGGTTAGTCGACTAGGGTCAAGGGTGTAGTCGACTAAGGGTCTCTAGTCGACTGGTAATTTGGTCTAGTCGACTAAAACTGTGTTTCCAGAAAGGTTACGTTTCAACTAGGGTTTTCTAGTCGACTAATCTATAGGTCTAGTCGACTAATCGTCTGGAAACAGCACACAGAACAGATTTTCTAGGGTTGGGTTTGATGGCTAAATAACAAGAATTGAAGACACAAATCAACAAGAATATGCAAACATAAGTAGACTAAGAGTTGTACAAGTCTTGGTGAGGGAAATTACTTACCAAAAGGAGTGGTGGTGGTTGATGATGAAGAAGAAGAGGAAAGGTAGAGATGGTGATGATCCTTGAGGAAGAAGGAGATGGAGGAGTTGTTGTTGTTGGTGTTGGAGGAGGTGGAGCTTGGCCGGAGTTGGGAGGGGTCCTCGCCGGCGACGAGATGGCTGGCCGGCGGTGAGGGTCGGCTGGCTCTCTTGGAGAAGAGGAAGAAGAAGAAAGAAATGAGAAGAGAAAAGAAAGGAAAGGTAAAGAAATGTAAGGGAAAAGTTTATATAGGTTTTAGATTTGTAAAGGGGGTGCAATTAACTAAAAGAGAGGGGGGTTTTTGTAAAGTGGGGAGGTGAGGTGAGTGTCCTTCTCTTGGCCACTTGGTCGGCCATGGGAGAGAGAGAGAAAGAGGGATATTAATGAGGGAGTTGGTGGAAGAAAATGGGATTTTTGGAATTGTTGGGATTTTGGAAAATGGAATTCTTGTGGATTGTGGAGGAAGGAAGAGAAAGAAAATAGGAAAAGGAAAAGAAAATAGAAAAGGGAAATTATTCTCTTGGAAGAGAAAATGAAAAATAATGAAAGTGGCGGATTCCCGGGATTTGGTTGCAGATGCGGAAATCTTTCGAGAAAACACCGGAATCGTCCGAAATTCAAGTATCTCGGAACGACCCGAAATAATTATCAAAAATCAAGAATATAATACTAAGTATCATAGTGAAATCCGTTTTAAAAAATACTTTATAGTTTTAAAACTAAAAATCCCGGAATCAGTTATCTACCGACTCCGGTGGAATTTTCATAAAATCATAAAATCCTCAAAAAAAGAATGTAGGTAGAAAATATGATTCTAAGGAATAATGCCTAAAGGACCTTCTAGAAATTCCTAGCTGATTGTGAAATAAAAATCCGGGAATCGGTCAACAGAACTGGCCGACACCGGTTTTGAAGACTTTCATTTTAATTCCAGAAAAATCTAGAAAATCATAGAAAATATATAATATTGAAAAATGATATTTAAAACTAAAATCGGTCAATTCTAATTATCGGAATGTCTAAATCGAGTAATATTCTAGGATCGGGCCTTCGGTTCAGACTAGGGCTGACTCCGAATCCACGAATCCAAATCCAAGACAAAACAATCATATAAGGAATTCATAATACAGAATGAATACAGAAAACAAATCGAAAAAAATACGATCGAAAAATCTGAATACGCAACTAAGTACGTATTCCGGGAACGGGGTATTACACGCACAGTGCGGGTCACGGGTCAACCCGTACCCGCCCCGTTTAGGGGCGGGTCGGAACGGGTTGACCCGTCCGGTTTACACGGGACGAATCCGATTCGTCCCGTGACGAATCACGGGACGAATCGGGTCGGGGAAAATTTCCCCGACCCCCCTTCTTCTTTTTTTTTTTTTAGTCCAATAATTTTATAATAACGTTAGAGAGGAAAATTACTCTGCGCCCCCTGGATTAAAATTTAATTTTTTTAAACCCTAAACGGCTAAAAAAAGAGCCGTTGGGGTGAAAAAAGAGGGTGCCACGTGGCACCCTCTTTTTTCACCCCAACGGCTCAAAAATGAGCCGTTGACTCTTTAAAAAAATATATTTATATATTTACCCCTAACCTTAATCCTCTATAAATACCCCCCACACTCATTCATTTTCATCTCACTTCATCTCAACCCTCTCTCTTCTATTATAAATCACTCTTATTCTCTGACAATTACAAATCTCTACCAACTTACAGTCTACTCTAATGGAGCCCAACTGGAGTACTGGCGGTTCCTCATCCGAAGTCGGTGGTAGCTCTTCATCAACGCACAATCCTTCAGTTACCGCACCTTACAACGATGTTGGCGGTAGCTCATCGTCAGCATATACCGCTTACCCACCATACAGCTATGCTCCACCAACATCAGCATTTGCTCCCTATCACAATTTGTCAAGCTATGCATTTGACTACAGTGGTTTTGCACCATATACACATGCTGCATATGCCAGTGATAGTGGTACAGGTCGGCATTCTATTTCCTACCCTCCTCAATATTCCTCATATTCTCAACTTTTAATGTCAACATCACCAATGCACGCACAATCTCTGGCTCCTTTTTTTACAGAAACACAAGAACAACACGATACACAACCAATACAGCATGATACTATAGTTCCAGAAACACAACAACCAACTAGCACAAGCACAAGCACAACCACTAAAGTAAGAGCCAAAACTTCTGTAGTGTGGAACCATTTCGTTGAAAATTTTGTTGAAGGTAGAAGAAAGGCAGAATGTAAGTACTGTCATCAACTATTTGATCATAAAGAAGGATACGGTACAGGTGTTCTTAATAAACACTATGAAAAAAGCATGCTAAAAGTCATGGTTTACCACCACAACAAGCACAAATATTAGCTGATTCAGGCACACTCTCCCCTTGGAGATATAAGCCTGAAGTAAATAAACATAAGTTAGCTGAATTTATTGTTCGAGCAGAACTTCCATTTTCTTTTACTGAATCAGATGCATTAGTTGATTATCTTAAATCTGTTTTTACTCCTGATTATAAGAGAATTAGCAGACAAACTATAACTAGAGAAATTGAAGATTTATTTGTAAATAGAAAAAATATTTTGAAGGCACTTTTTACTAGTGATGCTAGAAAAATTTCATTAACTTCCGATATATGGGAAGCTCTTAATCTTATTCATTATTTATGTGTTACTGCTCACTTTATTGATGATAATTGGATTTTGCAAAAACGTATTTTATCATTTTCTAAATTTTTGAGTAACATTCTGCTACAAATGTAGCAAATTCAAATTTCTTACTTGTAGAAATTATGGTATAAAATAAAATATTTTCTATTTCTTTTGATAATGCAAGTGAAAATACTGCTTCAATAAGACAATTGAAAACGGTATTAGATCCGATTTTAAACGGTAAACTTTTTCATGTTAGATGTGTTTGCCATATATTGAATTTATGTGTACAAGATGGTCTAAAACTCTTAGACAAATATATTTATAAAGTTAAAGAAATTATTTTACATATAAAACACAGTGGATCTAGGAGACAATCTTTTAAAAGTTATTGCCGACAATGTGGATTAAAGGAAAAGCTACTCCAAGCAGATGTGAAAACTCGTTGGAATTCAAGCTACTATATGATTAAAGATTGCCTTCCCTTTAAACAAGCAATTCAATTTTTTACAATAAATGAATGTTCATCTCTTTATATTAGCGATGAAGAGTAGAAATTATATGAAATTTTTGTACTTTTGTAGAAAAATTTGACACTGCCACAAAAGCACTTTCTGGTACGTATTATCCCACATGTAACTTAGTTTTTTATAATCTTAATGAAATTGCTCAAGTATTTGCTGCATATAGAGATGATGATAGTCTTGAAGAGGCTATACATGATATGGAAGAAAAATTTCGAAAATATTTTGAAAATATGTTTTTTTATTTTACTTAGCTGCAATTATGGATCCTAAAATTAAAATAGATAATTTAAAACTTTTATTATCCAATTTTATTTTATGTTTAAATTATGAACAAGATATAGATAAATTACTTTTAGAAATTAGATCTCTTTTAGAAGAAATGTACTCATTGTACAGAGATGAGTTATTTCCACATTCTTCTTCTGAATTTAGGGCACCACCTACACCATCACAAACTTCTTCTAGTAGTCTAGGTAAAAGATTATCTAATTTTAAAAGTATACTTTCCTCTAATACTAGAAAGAAACACTTTTCAGGAACAGGTTCATTTGATGAACTTAATTTATATTTAAACACAATGCCTGCTGAAATAAATGAAAATGATGATGAACCATGGGAAACATTTGATGTTTTGTCACGGTGGAAATAACAGAGAAAACAATTTCCTGTTCTTTTTACAATGGCCCGAGATATACTAACACCTTCTGCCTCTACAGTAGCGTCCGAGAGCGCATTTTCTGCAGGTGGTAGAGTTTTGACACCCTGGAGGAGCAAGCTGATGCCGAAACACTTGGAGATGGCTGTTTGCTTAAAGGGCTGGTTCGATGTAGAAAGACGCACACAAGAAAAAGCTATTCTAGATGAAGAATTTGAACAGGACGAGGATGACGAGTAGAGAACCACTAGAGTTTTTTATGTACATTATATGAGATGAGCACCAGAGTTTTGTTATGTACATTATACGAGATGAGTTTTATGTACATTGTATATGTGATGAGCAATGTATATAATTTTTCATATTAATAAAATAATTTGCATTAAAAAAACTTGTAATTAGTGAAAATCAATTCTATTTTTTTTTTATAATTTTAGAAATTTTTTTAAAAAATTCTCTTTTTTTCCTATTTTTTCCTAATTTCTTTTTAATTTTAATTTTTAAAATTTAAGAATTATCGAATTAAAAAAATTAAAAATAGGCGAGACGGGTCTAACTCGTCTCGGCGAATCCGGTAACGAATCGGGTCAGGAGACCCGATTCGTTACCTGGGTTTTCAACCCGTCCCATTTAACCCGTGACGAGACGGGTCCAACCCGTCTCGTCACGGAGTCGTTGGCCAGACGGGACGAATCAACCTGATTCGTCCCGTTGGCCACCCCTATGTGTGGCTTACGTATTATTTTAAAAAAAAAAAAAAAACAGAAATGCGTCCACTTTATAAATCTTAAGATATTTTTTTTCCTTTTTTAAATAAAGTAAGCTTTTATTGTAAAATATAATGTCAAAATTGGCAAACCCCAATCCCTCCCCCCGCCCCCCCCATTTGCAGGGAACAAACCAAAAATGAGAAGACTCCGTTATGCTGTTGGAAGGCCCTTCCCTCCCTTCCAACGTCGCCGCCAGTAACTCCGCGGGCCCCACCGTAGGGTTCCGTCCACCGCGCCGCGGTTACCGACACGAAACCCGTTTCGGTTCCCGCCCCGCTTTTTCGGTCCCCGAGGATGTCGGGCCGGAAGAATCTAGACTCTGCTCTGGGCGCGAGAAATTCGCCGGCTGTGATGACGCCGTGGTGTCGGCTCATTAATGCGCATTGAATGAGTAGTGGTCGCGCTGGGGCGCAGCCTGTGGGCCCCAGAACTAGTTCCTCATATTTCGGATATAATGGGCCAAACTTTGTGGGCCAAACAATATGGGTGTTGGTTCAGAAAATATTCAGACAAAAAAAGCCCAATATTATATATATTTTTTATTTTTATTTTTGTTTTTTTGTTTGCTCTGGAGATTTAAACTCAAGGCCTGATCAGTGACTACAATGATCAGATATAAATATATATAATTATGTCCGTTGGCAAGGGTCGAACTGGCGACTTATGGGTGAGTGATGCCTCTTAACTGACTCAAGGTCACCGACAAGCTACTAGACCTCTAATTTTTTTTCACATACATTACATGCATTGTTTGCACATAAATGAAGTTTAAAAAACTTCTGTAACTTTCGAAATATCAATCGCTGGGTAAAATGGCTACAATCATCTCATATGTCTTCTTCACTGAGGACAACTACGTTTAGAAATCTTGGATTCAAAATTATGTTTCACTTCCCAAATCAACTTTAGCCCATGCATCTTCTTTCTTGATAATTAATACATGCTTCAGTTTCAAATTTCATAGCAAGCGGTCTGAGATGGAGATTGTCATATAGGGGAAGTTTGTTTCGCGTAAAAGTCCGTAATTCGTAAATGAGTTACAACCGAATTACAACTACGACGTTTGTTTGGATCGTAATTCGTAAAAGACTTACGTAACTCAACTAACACTCACTTGCAACCCAGTTACCACTCACTTACAGCCCAGTTACAGTTAATTTTGTGTTCACGCAAATTTGTATTATTTTTTTATGTTAATATTAATTTTTTTTTGATATTTAGCATTTTTAATATTTATTTGAAATACTAAAACTTTTTAAATCACCAAATAGTTAATTTTGTGGTCAACTTTTTCACTTACGACTTACACATTACGACAACCAAACACCGTAAAACACAATACACTTTTTCACTTACAATTTTATATTACCAACCAAATAGCATAAAACTTACATGCATGTAACTCATTTACAACTGTAAAAGACTTTATCAATTACGACTTACGAATTACGGCCAGTTACGACAACCAAACAGGCCTTGAAGTTGAATTTGTGTTCAGTTTGTATTTGGTTACATGGTCTTAGTTTGGACCAGAAGACATGAGATGGGCTTTGGGTCGGCCCAATTGGTTTCCGACATGGCTTGAAAATTTGAGACAGAGATTGCACGGCCCAACACTTTTCGTGGGCTTGGATACAGTTTAAATTTTAAATCAAGCGTGTCTCGTATTTGTGGCATCAAAAATTTTAAATCATCCGATTGGGTTGCCAAAAAGGCAACAGAATATCCGAGAGAAAAATATATTATTTTTTTAAAAAAATAATTCTCTTAAATTTGTACTCCGACGAAGATTTCTTCGAGGGAATTTTTTTTTTCATATTTTAAAATTTAAGGAAATTTAGTATGTACATGCATACACACGTGTGTGTAATTTGCATAATTAAGAAAAAGATAGAACCCTAAAATGTTTGCACCAATGCAATAATTTTTAGGGTAAATTGCAGAAACCCCCCATGTACTATTGGGGTTTTTGTACTGAACCCCTCTGAGTTATAAAAACTTGAATTTGTACCTTCTAGGGTAGACGCCATCTATAATTAGCTAGAGTGACATGCTAGTCACGATCTTAATCGCCCTAGCTAGTTGAATTATTCAATAACAAATAATTATCTAACTTGATTAGAACGAAGTTTTTGTTAGTTAAGTAGGAAGAGGAATCTAATTAAGTTAGATACTTGATTAGAACGAAGGTTTAGTTAGTTAAATATGAAGAGGAATCTGTTAGATAATTACTTGTTATTGAATAATTCAACTGGCCCTTTTTGTATGGGTTATTGCTTTTTTAGGGCGAATTCAGATTGAATTTTATGTAAATATCAAAATTTGAATATAAGGAAAGAATGTACCTGAAATTGAATCTGAATTCAACACCTGCGGGGAGATCTGCATTTAATCCAAACATTAAAAGAGAAAAATCAGATTCGAATTTGGATTCATATATAGAGAGAGATAGGGGTGTGTCATTCCAAAAGGATTTGAGGCCGAATCCTTCCCACTCAAATACCAACATTCGACATTCAAATATGGTATCCACTTCGTTGAAATTGATCTATATTATTTCAAGTATTTATATAAAAAAAATCAAATGTTTTGAATACTTTCTGTACATACATCAAGTAGGAGAAAGACAGACGGCCTATATGGTGATATGGTTAATTTAAGGGCGAAGGATATTTGAAACCTAACAAAAATTGGTCTGCACGGGTTTTTAAATGTTTAAATCATAATCAAATGGTCGGATTGAGAATTTGTATGTCTAAAAACATATATCTAACCAACTCACTACTTTTGACCGTCTATTTTGTGTCGCTTGATTGATGGACAAAATGTATTCAAAACACTTGATTTTTTATTTATAAATACTTGAAATAATATAGATCAACTTCAACAGAGTGGATCTTGTATTCGAATGTCGGAGGGTTGTATTTGAGTTGGAAGGATTTGTGCTCAAATCATTTTGAAAAGACACAAGTCTATATATGTATGTGTTGAAATATTTCTATATGAATATATCGAGATTTAATATTTTAAATTCTAATACGAGAATCTGCTTTGAATCTAGAATTTTAGATATGAATTCGAATTGATGCCTAAATTGAGATCAGCTGTGAGTTTACATCTAATACTATGTATAGTCCGAATCATGCACCAATCTGTTAAGCCAGCCTCTCAAAGTTTGCATTATACATAGATATTCGCCAGACATAAATGGCATGGAGAAGTTTCCCACATATGACTAATATGTAGGGCCTGTTTGATTAAGGGTGGAAGTAAGGAAGTGAAGAAGTGAGGAAGTGGTAATAGTTCCCTTTGAAACTTAGGAATTAGTTAGTAAGTTTTCAGTGTTTGGATGTTGTTAGGAAGTATGGTTTGAAAAATGTTATGTCTTTTCCGACATTTGGATGGCGATATGAAAGTGGAAGTGAAAAAGTTGACCACAAAGTTGACCGCAAAATAATATTAAAATAAAATTTAATTAAGAAAAATAAAAAATGAACTATAATCAGAATGTAAGTAAGATTTACATGATCGAAAATTTAACTGTTTTGTGCTACAACTTATTCCAAATGAGATTTACATGACCACAAAATTAACTGTAGCACGCTAGAAGTGAGAAAATGGTTATGTAAAAAGAAAAGAGAAAAGGAAAAGCGGTTCCTTTTTCAAGTGTCTGGATATATAGGGAAGTGAGCAATTATATTTTTCCATTTCCTTATTTCCGGCCACTTACTTGCAACTAAACACGCCCGTAAAGACATAAAATAAAAAGATATATGAGTTTTGAAGATTGAAAAGGGATCTGATTTAGGGACTAGACAGAGATCATTGTTTTTTTTTCCAATTTTTTAAAAACCCATTTAAATAAATAATTCTAAAAAAAAACCTCTCTAAAAAATAATTTTCAAAATCAACCTCTGATGAATCACGTCGTTGCCACATCAACGGTTAGCAGTTTCACGTTGGTGATGGTGAAACTTTGCATTCGAATTTGTCAAATCCGAATCTCCGCTGTAGTTCCCAAGAAAAAATTCCTCTTTATTTTGCTTCAAATTTTTTTGCACTCTCTCTCTCTTTCACGCTCACATGCATATGTTCATATCCAAGCACATGTAGCATGCATGCAGGCATGTGAGCGAGAGAAGGAGAGAAAGAAAGAGGGAGAGTCAAGAGAATAAAAAAAAATAAATGTATGTGTTCGTGTTTGTCAACTCTGACCACAAAATTTTATTTATTTTTGTGTTTGAATTTGACAAATTCTGTAATATCCCCTAACTAATAATACTGTATTTCTACTCTTATTAATTTTATGTAGAATTAGTTATTTTTATTGATTTATTTATTTTATACAGGTGTATAAATATATGTGCATACATATTAAGTGTATATGTTTTGATTTATATTTATATTAGTATATATATGTATTATATTTTATACCTTATGATTAGCATTATTATTATTATTATGTTACTGTTGGTATTATTCCTAAATGATCTTCTTGTCCAACCCATAATCCAATTATTTAATAAACCATAACCCATTTACTCATATCCAAAAATAAAGTAAAATAAAATAAATAAATAAATAAATGGGGTTAAACAAAATATAGTAATAAAAATAATAAAATATAATTACGAGCTTAAATTGTTAATTTCAAGTTTTGAACTCATGTTCCCTTGTATCAAATTCTAATGCCTAAACCATGATGCCACATAGGCGTGTGGTTAAAAAGGAATGCTAAATTATTTTAAATAACTCAAAGTCAAAAGTTTAAATTTGAATCTCTAACTGAAAGATCTCAAGAGATATTTCGGGATCTCTTATCTTAACAACCTAGATCTTATCCTAACCAACTGATCCCTAAAAATCCTAACCTAAAAGATTCTATCTCAATATATTACCATAACCTTTATTCTGTTTCCTTACAACAGAAAAAAAAAAGAAGAAAGATCAATAGTTTTAGATAGAAATCATCTTTCGTCCTCATCCCTTCACTATTCTGAAACTGATCGTGATCGTGACGGAAGAACCGCTTGGAGGTTGAGAAGCAGTTGGAGATAGGAGCATGATGAAGGAGAAATCTATCCAGATCTATCCAAGTAGGTTTTAAACAATTTTATGAAGTTAGATTTTTATTTTAAAGCATTATGATTTTATTTGTTCCTATCTAGATTAAGTTGTTAAATTAGATCTAATAATCTATCATGTCTAAGAATCATCTTATAAAACGTAAATTTCCCCTAAGATTTAAATAATTAAATGAATTATAATTTATGATTTGTCATGCTTGAATTTCTCCTTGTAATGAACTTTAATCTTATCTAATATATATATATAGGGAAAAAAAGAAATTGTATAAAAAAATATATATCCATAAAATTTAAATTACCATGCTTAGATTTATTTTCCAGGAATCATTATTGTAACACCCTTGTTTAAATAAAACCTAAATAAGTAATGATTTATTACCCATTAGATTATAGAAAATTTTAAGGAAATTCAGGAAAAAAAAATAAAGGAATTGGATTAAATAAGTTGCATATTAAATAAATCTCACCTTTTATGAAATTGAAAATTTATCTAATAATATAAATAAAATAAATTGGGTAATGTAATAATACATTAATAGGAATTTTAGAAGATATATAGATCTATATATATAAAGGTATTAAAAAGAAAAAAAAGAAAAAAAAAGGGAAATAAAAATTTGCAGACTGCTCTCGGCCAAAAGGCCGAGAGCAGCAGCCTCCAACAAAAAAAAAAAATAGAAAGAAAAGAAAAAGAAAAAAGAAAAGAAAGACTGGGCCGCACTGGCCCAGCCCAAAGAAAGAAAGAAAGAAAGAAAAAAAAGAAATCTGGGCTTACATTTTTGGCCCAGGCCCAGGAGGAAAAAAAACAAAAGAAAAAGAAAAAGGGGAACTGGGCCGCACTGGCCCAGGCCAACAGAAACAAAAAAAAAAAAAAAGAAGGATCCGGGCCTGGATTACTGGCCTAGGTCCAGAAAACAAAAGAAAGGAAAAAGAATGAAAATGAAAGGGAACTGGGCCTGATTAATTGGGCCAGACCGGAACCCATAAAACAGAAAAGGAAAAGAAATAAATAGAAATTAATTCAAAGCCCAATTTCAGAAGCCCAGTTACAGTTCAGCCAATTGTTATTGGTTCTAATTCATTTTTAACCCAACCCAAATGCAAAAACACACCCGTTATAATTATTAATTGATTTTACGCTTAAATTAATTCAGAAAAATCTAGAAAAAATCAGAAAAAAATTCCAAAAAATTCCTATAAAATCAGAAACTGAAATGTGACTCTGTAAAATTATTTTTATAGTCATATCACTTAGAATGGCTCAAAAATTAAAATATTTCTTATAATTATTATTTAAATTGAATGTAGATTAACGAGTTGATTTGCCACTTCTATATTCGGACCCGTGACAATCTCAGGTGAGTGTTCCTTGTTTTCTTATTGAGTATTTTGATATTATTTTATATGAGTGCTTTTAACTGGTTCCTATATACGTCATTTTGTTTAAACAGTGTTCATGTTTAATTACTGTTTATGCATGTCAATTATTGCTCATGTTCACATTCACGTATTAAATACATAATCAACAAACCCCGGAGGACCACATTGCTGATTCAGAATAAATATCCTGATACCATTTAGATAACTTGACTAACTATATGACATCTAACTGATAACAATACTATGCATATTACTGAAAGTTACTGGGACAAGATTGTTGACCGTAACCCCGGTACAGTCCTATTGTTCATCGTATACACGGTTACCGTTACTGTTCACTGTTACTGATATTGTTCTCCGTTTATACGATTACTGATTGACTGTTACTGTACTGTTATTGTTACTGTCACCATATCGTCCCAGAGTTCTAGATAATATGGACATGGACTGGTTTAACTGAATTGAATAAATAATAATGTAAATTGACAACTTACACCGGGATTGGGGAAATTGATGGAGGAGACAGCGTCTGTATTTTAGGTGGACCTAGGATACAGGTTGCGCATCCGACTGAGGGTTCCACTGCAGGGTTCCTGGGGGATGACTGACATCCCATCTGTACTGTTACTGTTCCACTGTTTTCACAGTGAGATTACTGTTACTGTTACTGAGTACCTAGCGGTACGGCCTGGTTCAGCGCCAGGAAACTGAGGCCGTGGTCCCGGGTATGTACGGGACCCACCTAAAGCATGGACAAAGTCTCTTCCACTAATTTCAATAACTTAGGACCCTGATTGACACGTGTAGTAGGCGTAGTATGGGATGCGTCTATTACAAGTGGCAATTGGTGTTCGCTGACATAATAAATGATAATAAACTGATATAACGTATTGTGACTGACTATATCACCTGACTGTACATTTATATCACTGTGATAGACATATAACTATAACCATGACCGGATTGTATAACAACTAGTGACATGCTAGGTTACACATCATAACGTCAGTTATTGTTTACAGTTAGATTAATTGCCTTGTTCTACATACATGTTGTTATTCAGTGTTTATCATGTTATTTAATGCTTTCAGTTATTTGTTATTACTTTATGCACATTGTTACATGCACGAGCTGTTCCCTTTACACACACACTCACCATGGTCGCGTTCTGACGATCCTGGATTTACACGTCCATATATTTGACGATTGTTTCTAATGTGCAGGTGTTCGATGAGACAGTACGCTTCGCTAGTAGCTGGACACTCTTCCTTTTAATTCTGGTATTTTTATCTGTTGGCCCAAGGTTACAATCACCCATGATTAGTGTATTTTGATGATTACAAAACATATTAGTTATTTGTACTAATAACATTTGTTGTTTAAGTGTGTTTCAGATTTCTATTCATTCTAGAAGTCTTCTCTCACAAATACAAGGATTTGGACTCAAGTCAACTCAAATTGGGCTCAAGGAACAAGTGTTGAAGATCATATGAAGAAGCCTATTGAAGATCTTGAAGTCCTTAGAAACATTGTAAGAAATAGAATGTTAAAGTTTGAGTATATGAAATTTGGCTCTAGGATTTGCACACACACTTGTTTCATATATTTCCTATGTTTTGAAAATGGTTATTTCTAAGTTTTATGCCTTAGTTTATATATACATGTACCAAAAGCTTTATATCTTGCAAATCTTGTATAAAACATGTGTATAAACTATTTTCTGCATAATACTTAGCTATATGTATTTTTGAAATATTTCTCAAAATTTTTCTAACTAAAAAAACAGCCCAGTTTTCTGTTTCAGGCAACTTCGGTCGACCGGCCCGGTCGACCGGCGATGTGTCTGGACATGCACTGTTTGTGCATGTCTGTCGGTCGACCGGCCCGGTCGACCGATGGAGAGCAAATTGCTCACAGGTTTTTTGGTCGACCGGACCGGTCGACCGGAAGAAGGAAACTGTGTTTCCTCTTTTGGGACGGTCGACCGGACCGGTCGACCGAGAGCCAACGGCTCTTTGCAGCTGGGCTGGCGGTCGACCGGACCGGTCGACCGCCAAGCCTGCTATAGCCTAACGGCTCTTTCCTCTTTGGGCTATTCTGAAAAATTGTTTTTGTTTTCAGCTTTAACAGATTTTTGGAGAGTTGTTGGGGAGCTTTTTCAGAGAAAATAAGACCAAAAGAAATTGTTTTTAACCTATTTTTAATCCTATAAATAGAGGAGAAGTCTCTCTTGCATATCACTAAGAAAAATCCTCAAGTTTGTATTGTTTTCAAAAGAGAAAAGAAAAGAGTTTAAAGCTTTCATTCCAATTCTTTTTGAGCCTGTTTTCAGTTGTGTTTGATTACTAATATCACTCTACAACTGAAGTTTTTCTCACCACACTTCATAGAGCCAAAAATCCTATACTCATTCTATAGTGAAGTTGTAATAGAAGTGAGAGTGTTTGTAAAAGAGTTTGAGAAATAGTGTAGTGATCTTGTTGTGATCACTTTGTTCTTGTATTCATTTCTTTGTGGAGCAACCTCTTTGGTAGAGGTCCTTTGTACTCGGTGGAGCTCGGTGCTCGGTCTTCGGTAGACCAAATTGTAAAGGCGTCCTCGGTGGATAGTGAAAACCCTTCACGGAGGTGAAGGCGGGGAGTAGAGCGGTGGCTCGAACCTCGAAACAAATCACTTTGTTTGCGATTGCCTTTGCGTCTAATTCTTGCTTTATTTTTAATAGCTCCTTATTGCTTTCTATTGCATACTTGTGATATTGTTTAATTCTCTTGTGCTACTATTTGCTTGCTTGTAATTCTTGCCATATATCATTGTGTTTGCATCATTCTTCATATCATTCATTTCATACTTGTGTGTGCCAATCCCGTACTCATCCAACAAGAGCTTCACATAGCGCCTCAACCCATATCAAGGGGAATCAAGAGGAGTTTAGTCCAGAGCCTCGCAAGAGGAATTCGGCTACACTTGTTGAATTGTACTAAGTTGAGCCTCACTTGTTTTAGGTTCCGCATTTAGAGAGTTAAAATTTATAAGATTAGCAATCACACCTATTCACCCCCCCTCTAGGTGTTTTTCATTATCCATCTAATATTCTTGTTATTTCCTGATTCTGTCTTTATCGCATTCAGCTGTCATTTTTCCTTCCGTTATTCACCTGCTGTCATTGTTTAGACTTTATATGTATTAGTGCAGTGATCGTTGATTATTATGATTGAACTTATAGCTTGTTCAGGTTATTTTAGGCTTAACGTGTATACGTGGGGTATTTTCCTCGCGTATATACGTCGCCGACCTTCGTTGCGACTCCGTTTCCGCGTATTTTGGGAAGCGGAGCGTGACAGGGTTTTCTTGGTATCAGAGCCAGGTTTCGACATAAAACGAACTTGATTCTTACCGGTAACTTGAACGAGTTATAATTACACTGCAATATACATATAGGATTCACACAATGGTATTGACTCCACTTGGAATTTGATTGTCCTCTCTTTGAAAATCTATCTCTTTAACCTTTCGATCTCTCTGCTCACACCTCTTCTTTTAGAGTGATCTGAATTTCATCTTGATTTCTATCCTTCTTTTGATTCTATCTTTTCTGATCTTATCTTTTTGAAACCGGTTACCTCATTCTGAAGCTGGTAGCAGAGATCAGAGCGCGTAGCGGAATCGTGGTGTCCCAGCGAGGCGTTGTGGAAGTTTTTTTTGTTTCCATCTGGATTTGGATTCTTTTATCATTCCCTACTTTTATTTAAATTCCGAAATAGAGACTAAGGAATTCGACGCCAATGCCAAAGCTCATTATGCACTCCTACAAGCCCTAAATGATGATGACATAGCTAGGGTTATCCATTGCAAATCCGCATATGAGATTTGGTCACACTTGTTAATCACACATGAGGGGACCTCACAAGTAAAGAAGGCTAAGATTGACCTTCTTCGGTCCCAATATGAAACATTTAGCATGCAAGAAAATGAAACCATAGATGATATGGTTACAAGATTTACCAAGATTACTAATGGACTCTCTTCTTTAGGTGAAGATATCAACAATGATCAAAGAGTAAGGAAGATCATCCGAGCTCTTCCTCCTTCATGGGAAGTTAAAGTAACAACCTTGAAGGAACTCAACGACAATGAAGAGATGGAGCTTATAGGTCTCATTGGGAACCTCAAAACCCATGAGATGGAAAGGAAAGTAAGGGAGGATATGGCTCCTTCCAAAAAGAAGACTATCGCCTTCAAGAGTCAAGCTACACACTCCGATGAAGACGATGAAGAAGAAGATGATGAGGAGCTCTCACTCCTTGTTAAGAATGTTCGGAGGATGTACAACAAGGCGAAGTACCAAGGTAGAAGGAGATGGCAAGGAGGCAAAGACGAAAGAAGGATCACTTGTTTCAATTGCCAAAAGCCCGGACACATTGTTGCGGAGTGTCCGGACAAAGCTAAGCCCTCCACTTCAAAGAAGCCTTACAAGAAGAAGGCTATGAAGGCAACTTGGGATTCGGAGACCGAATCCGAGGAAGAAATAGACACCGCCAACATGTGCTTCATGGCTAATGAAGGCACAAGCAAGGTAACCTCTTCCCCTTCTCATGATAATGAACTTTCTATGGATGTATTAGAAGAGGCTTTTGTTGAGTTGTCACAAAACTATGATTTCTTAAAGAAAAAGTATCTTAAAATGAAAAAGGAAAATGAATCTTTAAGTCTTCAAGTTTTTACTCTTACAAAGGAAAAAGATGATTTGGTTTCCACTTTGGCCACTACCAAAAATGATTTTGAAAAATATAAGATTTCTTGCAAAGGTAAGGCCCCACTAATTGATTCAAATGAAGTTTCTATGCTTAAGGAAAGATTAGACTCATTAAGTGTTGTTTTGAAAGATTGTGAGTTTAACAAGAAGAAAATTGAGGCTATGTTTCCTAAGAAACAAGCCCCAAAGAAAATTGCTCATGCTCATGTTCATGTCCATGCTACACAACCTAAACAACATGACAAAACCCCAAAACATGCTCACACTACACATACACATCATGCATTCATGTATGGTAGAGTGTTCTCATGTTCACATTGTGGACGGAAAGGGCACTTAGCCAATTTTTGCTATGATAGATTAAATGTATCACGTCACAATGTTTGGGTTCGAGGCACTAACTTTAAAGGACCCAAGAAAGTTTGGGTACCAAAATCAACAATTATGTTAAATGATGTAGGTACTTTCCAAATCCCAACGACGTAGAGGATTGTGGTATCTTGATAGCGGTTGCTCAAGGCACATGACTTGGGACATCAACAACTTTGCAACCCTATCAAGATATCATGAAGGTGGCACCGTCACCTTCGGAGATGACGCCAAGGGTAAAATCATCGGTATTGGTAATGTAAAACTTGGCACCTCTCCTTTAATTGAAAATGTAGTTTTAGTTGATGGCCTCAAGCATAATCTCTTGAGTGTTAGTCAACTTTGTGATAAAGGTTTTGATATTGTTTTTGATAATGTTGCTTGTAAAGTAATTGATAGAACTTCTAATGTTTGTGTATTTTCCGGTTTTCGTGAAAGTAATGTTTATATGATTGATATGTTAAATATGTCTTGTAATATTACTTGTTTGAAAGCCCTCGATGATGACTCTTGGTTGTGGCATAGGAGATTAGAGCATATTTCTTTTGATCACATTTCTAGGTTAAACACAAAGGAAATGGTGAAAGGTATTCCTTGCTTGAATTTGAAAAGGACCGAGTTTGTGACGCATGTCAATTTGGGAAACAAACTAAGTCTTCCTTCAAGTCAATTAAGGATATCATGACATCACGTCCTTTGGAGTTAATCCATATGGATCTTTTTGGCCCTACACAAACCAAAAGTTTAAGTGGGAATAGATTTGCTTATGTTTTGGTTGATGATTTTTCAAAGTTTACTTGGGTTTTCTTTCTTGAACATAAAAGCCAAGCATTTTCGTATTTCTAAACTTTTAAGAAAAGAGTTGAAAAAGAAAAAGATGTTTCGATTTTGAGAATAAGAAGTGATAGAGGAGGTGAATTCATTAACCAACCCTTTACCACTTTTTGTGATGAACATGGAATAAAGCATGAACTATCTTGTCCTAGAACTCCACAACAAAATGGAGTAGTTGAACGGAAAAATAGAACATTACAAGAGATGGCTAGGACAATGCTTAGTGAATACGGTCTACCACATTATTTGTGGGCCGAGGCCGTTAATACATCATGCTACATATCAAATCGTGTTTTCTTATGTAAAAATACTACTAAAACTTCTTTTGAAATGTACTTTTCTAGAAAATCAAATGTTTCCTATTTTAAAGTTTTTGGTTGCAAATGCTTTGTTTTAAATACGAAAGATAATTTAGGAAAATTTGATCCTAAATCTTATGAGGCTATTTTTGTAGGTTACTCAAATACTAGTAAGGCTTATAGAGTTCATTAGATCATCATTGACTATTGAAGAGTCTATTCATGTTAAGTTTGAGGAATCTAACAAGTTTGTTAAGAATGTTGTAGAAATAGATGCATTGGATGAAGGTTTGGAGAAAGTGACCTTGGAGGATGCTTCTACCATGGGAGACAAACCAAAGGATGATGAAGGAAGCAAAACTAAAGTGGAAGAGGCACAAGGAAATGAAAATCAAACACATGAGGTGGAACCTACTCAACCACTACCAAAGGATTGGAGATACAATCCACATCATCCCAAGGACCTCGTCATAGGTGAAGTATCAAAAGGGGTAACCACTCGCTCTAGACTTCATGACTATTGTGGTAACTATGCATTTATTTCTCATATTGAACCCAAAAATGTCCTCGAAGCCGAGGCCGATTCATATTGGTTGCTAGCCATGCAAGAGGAGCTCAATCAATTTGAGCGCAACCAAGTTTGGCACCTTGTTCCTAGGCCCCACGATAGGCCAACAATTGGTACTAAGTGGATCTTTAAGAACAAGTTGGATGAAACGGGTAATGTAGTTAGAAACAAGGCTAGGTTAGTTGCCCAAGGTTACACTCAAATCGAAGGGATCGATTTTGAAGAAACCTTTGCACCCGTAGCACGGCTTGAAGCCATACGGATGACACTAGCATTTGCCTCATATAAAGATTTCAAATTATTTCAAATGGATGTTAAAAGTGCTTTTCTAAATGGATTTATTGAAGAGGAGGTGTATGTTGAACAACCCCCCGGGTTTGTTGATCCTACACATCCGGATTTTGTTTTTAAATTAGATAAAGCTCTTTATGGTTTAAAACAAGCCCCTAGGGCTTGGTATGAAAGACTTTCTTCATTTTTAACTTCAAATGGTTTTAAGAAAGGTAAAATTGATACAACCTTGTTTACAAAACATGTAGAAAAAGATATTCTTATTGTGCAAATTTATGTGGATGATATTATTTTTGGTTCTACTAATGAATCTCTTTGCAAAGCTTTTGAATCAAGCATGAAGGATGAATTTGAAATGTCTATGATGGGGGAACTCAACTATTTCCTTGGACTCCAAATCAAGCAAAGGAAGGATGGGATCTTCATCAATCAAGCCAAGTACACAAAGGAACTAATCAAAAGGTTTGGGCTTGAAGGATCGAAAGTAAGCAAAACTCCCATGGCAACAACTACAAAGCTTGACAAGGATGAACAAGGTAAAAGTGTAGACATTAAACTTTATAGAAGTATGATTGGTAGTTTGCTTTATTTGACGGCTAGTAGGCCGGATATTATGTTTTCCGTTTGTTTTTGTGCACATTTTCAATCTTGTCCTAAAGAATCTCACATAATTGCGGTTAAACGCATAATTAGATACCTTAAGGGCACTATTGAAATGGGTTTGTGGTATCCTAAAACCGGATTATTTGAAATGAAGAGTTTTTCGGATGCCGACTATGCGGGTTGTAGGGTAGATAGGAAGAGCACAAGTGGAACATGTCAATTCTTAGGTAATTGTCTTGTATCTTGGTCTTCCAAAAAGCAAAATTCGGTAGCCCTATCAACGCCGAGGCGGAGTATGTTGCAGCCGGAGCTTGTTGTGCACAAGTTCTTTGGATGAAACATACTCTCATTGACTATGATTTACGCTTTGATCATGTTAAAATATTTTGTGATAATACTAGTACTATTCACATGACAAAGAATGCAAATCAACATAGTAAAACCAAACACATTTACATTAGGTATCACTTTCTTAGAGATCATTATGAGAAAGGTGATATTGAGATTGATTATGTTTCTACCGATTTTCAACTTGCCGATATCTTTACTAAACCATTAGACTATGCTAGATTTTCATTTATTTGTGGTGAGTTGAATGTTTGCATTATGGATTCTTGAAAATAAATTTTTTTTTAATTGGTATTTTAATCCTTTTTGATGTATGACAAAAAGGGGGAGAATAAGTTTAGTTTTGATATTTTAGTTTTGTTTGATATTATTTGAGTTTTTGACAAGAAGTTTGTTTATTTAAGTTTTTGACAAACCTATTTTGCCTTGAATGCTTTATGTATTGTGCTTCCATAGTCAAATTTTTATACATAGCATTATTTGAGGGGGAGTTTTTCAAACTCTTCTTCCATGTTTATTTAAATGACCTATATGTTTTGTCATCATCAAAAAGGGGGAGATTGTTGGCCCAAGGTTACAATCACCCATGATTAGTGTATTTTGATGATTACAAAACATATTAGTTATTTGTACTAATAACATTTGTTGTTTCAGTGTGTTTCAGATTTCTATTCATTCTAGAAGTCTTCTCTCACAAATACAAAGATTTGGACTCAAGTCAACTCAAATTGGGCTCAAGGAACAAGTGTTGAAGATCATATGAAGAAGCCTATTGAAGATCTTGAAGTTCTTAGAAACATCGTAAGAAATAGAATGTTAAAGTTTGAGTATATGAAATTTGGCTCTAGGATTTGCACACACACTTGTTTCATATATTTCCTATGTTTTGAAAATGGTTATTTCTAAGTTTTATGCCTTAGTTTATATATACATGTACCAAAAGCTTTATATCTTGAAAATCTTGTATAAAACATGTGTATAAAAATTTTCTGCATAATACTTAGTTATATGTATTTTTGAAATATTTCTCAAAATTTTTCTAACTCAAAAACATCCCAGTTTTCTGTTTCAGGCAACTTCGGTCGACCGGCCCGGTCGACCGGCGATGTGTCTGGACATGCACTGTTTGTGCATGTCTGTCGGTCGACCAGCCCGGTCGACCGATGGAGAGCAAATTGCTCACAGTTTTTTCGGTCGACCGGACCGGTCGACCGGAAGAAGGAAACTGTGTTTACTCTTTTGGGACGGTCGACCGGACCGGTCGACCGAGAGCCAACGGCTCTTTGCAGCTGGGCTGGCGGTCGACCGGACCGGTCGACCGCCAAGCCTGCTATAGCCTAACGGCTCTTTCCTCTTTGGGCTATTCTGAAAAACTGTTTTTGTTTTCAGCTTTAACAGATTTTTGGAGAGTTGTTGGGGAGCTTTTTCAGAGAAAATAAGACCAAAAGAAATTGTTTTTAACCTATTTTTAACCCTATAAATAGAGGAGAAGTCTCTCTTGCATATCACTAAGAAAAATCCTCAAGTTTGTATTGTTTTCAAAAGAGAAAAGAAAAGAGTTTAAAGCTTTCATTCCAATTCTTTTTGAGCCTGTTTTTCAGTTGTGTTTGATTACTAATATCACTCTACAACTGAAGTTTTTCTCACCACACTTCATAGAGTCAAAAATCCTATACTCATTCTATAGTGAAGTTGTAATAGAAGTGAGAGTGTTTGTAAAAGAGTTTGAGAAATAGTGTAGTGATCTTGTTGTGATCACTTTTGTAATACCCCGTTCCCGGAATACGTACTTAGTTGCGTATTCAGATTTTCGGTCGTATTTTTTCGATTTGTTTCCTGTATTTATTCTGTATTATGAATTCCTTTTATGACTGTTTTGTCTTGGATTTGGATTCGTGGATTCGGAGTCAGCCCTAGTCTGAACCGAAGGCCCGATCCTAGTGTATTACTCGATTTGGTCCTTCCGGTATTCTGATTTGACCGATTTAGTTTTAAATATCATTTTCCATTATTATATATTTTCTATGATTTTCTAGATTTTTCTGGAATTAAAATGAATTTCTTCAAAACCGGTGTCGGCCAGTGCCGCTGACCGATTCCCGGATTTTTAATTCTCAAACAGTTTGGGATTTCATGATGGTCCTTTAGGCTTTATTCCTTAGAATCATATTTTCTACCTACATTCTTTTTCTGAGGATTTTTGGATTTTATGAAAATTCCAACGGAGTCGGTAAATTATTGATTCCAGGATTTTTAGTTTTAAAACTATAAAGTATTTCTTAAAACGGCTTTCACGATACATCTTATAATATCATTTTCTATCTAAATTCATTTTTTGAGATTTTTCAGAATTTATCGAAAATTCACCGGTTTTGGTGTCGACCGGTATCGCCGGAAGATTCCAGGATTTTTAATTTGAAATCTACATTAAATTTCTCGGATCCGATTTCACCGAGCATCTTAAAATATTATTTTCTATTTTTGAGGATTTTTCGGAACGATTCTGAAACAGTCGGATTTTTACCCTATTTTAATAATATTATTTCTTTCTCTCTCTTTCTCCATTTCCTTTTCTTTTTCCTTCCCCAAAAGTCAACGGTCAAACTGACTCACCCCACTCCCCCCAATCACATCATCCACCAACTCCTCTCCAATCACATCATCTCCCATCCTTTTTTATTTTCTTTTTCCTTTTCTTTTTTTCTTCTTTTTCCTTTTTCCTTTTTTTTCCCTCTTCTCTCCTTCCTCTCTTGCTGGCGCCCAGCGACCGCCGCCGACCCTCTCCCTCTCTCTCTGTTGGCCTCGCCGGCGGCCAGGACCGCCGCCGGCGGCCACTGGCCGGAGAAGGGGGGGCCAGTTTCCCCCTCTCCCTTCTCTCTCTCTCTCTCAGATCTCCCTCTCTCCCCCTCTCTTCTCCCCTTCACTCCTCTCTCTCTCCCTCTCTGTTGAGCACGCCGGCGGCCAGGATCGCCGCCGGCGGCCCCTGTCTGTGGAGGGGAGGCGCAGCCTCCCCTCTCTCCCTCTGATTGGGCACGCCGGCGGCCCGGACAGCCGCCGGCGGCCACTTTGTGTGGAGGGGAGGCGCGGCCTCCCTCTCTCCTTCTCTGTTGGGCGCGCCGGCGGCCAGGACCGCCGCCGGCGGCCCCTGTGCTGAGAGGGGGGCAGCAGCCCTGCTGCCCCCTGTTCCCTCTCTCTCTCTCATCCCTCTCTTCTCTCTCATCTCCCTCTCTCTCTCTCATTCTCTCTCACTGTTCCCTCTCTCTCTCTCATCTCTCTCTTCTCTCTCATCTCCCTCTCTCTCTCTCTCATTCTCTCTCACTGTTCCCTCTCTCTCTCACTGTTTCTCTCTCCTCTCTCTTTCTCTCTCCTCTCTTTCTCACTCTAGCTCTCTCTCTCCCTCTCAACCGCACCCTCTCTCTCTCCTGATTCTCTCTCTCTCATCATCTCTTTCTCTCTCTAGAAATCCCCACTTTCTCTCTCTAGGGTTTCTCTCTCTACTCTCTCTAGATTCTCTCTAAAATCACTCACTTTCTCTCTCTAGGTTTCCTCTCTCTAAAAATCCCCATTTTCTCTCTCTAGGATATCCCTTTCTCTCTCTACATTTTCTCTCTCTAGAAATCACTGTTAGTCGACTACCCATTTCATCTAGTCGACTAACTTTTCCTGAGCCAAAACATCAACTCTCTGCATCACAGATTTAGTCGACTTAACATAACTGTTAGTCGACTTGTCATGTCTGTTAGTCGACTACTCAATTTATCCAGTCGACTAACTTTTCCTGAATCAGACATCCAACTCTCTGGACCACAGTATTAGTCGACTACCCCTCCTAACCTAGTCGACTAACTATTCCCTGGAACCAAACCCAACTCTCTGGAAACCAGTTCTAGTCGGCTATACCAGACTGTTAGTCGACTAACTCCACTATTAGTCGACTACTCTTCCATCCTAGTCGACTAACTTTGCCTAGCCATCTTAGTTGATTCCTTTCTTGAGCATGAACCTTATCCTCTAGACTTACATCACATATAGGTATTATTTGGCTTGTCACTTGACAAACATCACCTTCTCTTCTCTCTTTCTCTCTCCTCTTCACTCTACATATTTATATCAGGTTTTGTGGCGCATCCCGAGCTTCCGTGGATTTCGGTATATTGGTGACTCAGGCGAGTGTTCTCACTCGCTACCCTCTTACTTCTTATTTCATTGATTATGCGCATGTTCTCGCTTTAGCTTTCATGTATTTTATTTCATGTTCTATATCTTTTATTGCTTTATGCTATGCGTGGCCGACCCTTCGTGGTCGTTGGACTTGTTGGACTTTGGGCCCTTACTTTTATATTACCACTTGGCATTACTTTAGACCTGTTAGTTATGTGCTACCATTTGACATATGTATATCACCTGACATCTAGTGTGTTATCACCTGACCACTTGGCATGCTCTATGGCAAGACCCTATTGGTATGACCTGACTTACCCAGACTATTATCAATCTCTTGACATAACTTGCCACCTGATTACTATCAATCTCTTATATGCTTGGTTGCTTGTTAATTATCATCATCCTGTCATGCTATCACTTTACACCCAGCATGATATACTTGACTTGTGATTATCATTCTTACGGGAACTTGACTTATTATCCTGTATCATGATCAGTGACTTGTTTTCCTGCTTTACATGCAGTGACCTGACTATGTTATACTTATGTACTCCTGATTCCTGATCATGTCTATTTCCTGTTTTTCCCGTAAAGTGATAATTAAACTATTGAATCTTAAAATGGACCAACTTGTATTGGGTCGGGGGAAACATGCGGATATCGATATGTGTTCGTGTTTACAGTGGCATTAGGTTGTGCACTATATATCCGGTCTTACCTGTGGTACTCCAGGGGACGAGGGGAGTGCTTTCTCCCTTTCCTGTTTACTGTCATGACAAGGGCATACATAAGTCCCTCCTGTTTAGCCTTGCGGCAGGTTCCGTCTTCAAGCAACGGAACAATCCTGGGCCGTGGTCCCGGGTATGCACGGGACCCACTGTAAACATAGTTCGTTGATACAACCGCTGTTTCCAATAACAACCTCGACTTGCTTATATATGGATGTATGTGAGTTGGCCGTACACCGAGCCACATACCTAGATATATGGGTTAGACGAGTAATAATAAAGTGTCATAATAACCGGCTCTTTAAGTTGTAAGTAGAGGTATGTGGAATGGGACGCATACCAAAGCCTACATCTTAAATAGCTATGAATTTGTGCTGTGCCTTACCGTATTTGCTTTTCCCGGACTTTATATCGGATTTCATGTTTTATGAGTATTATGTCATAACTACCTGGTAGCTCGGATTGGTTTTATTCGGATTTCCTGTTTTATGATTCTCATGCCATGTCTATTCTTACCTGCTCTATCCTATCTGCCTCCTGAGTATTTCCTACTTGATATTTGCACTATTGTGCTCACCCTGCTTCACCACTTGGTTTTGCTTCATCACTCGCCTGGGGAGTATCATTTGACTCCCCTGGATTCTCACGTCCAGGTCCTGGAGCCCGGAGCGTGTGGATTTCTCCCTTTGCTGATCAGAGTAGCGCAGCGGTAGCGTGGACCTCCAGCCGACCGTCCTGAGCCACATCCTTCCAGGCCCCCCTGTGAGTCTCTCGAGTTTTCCTTTTTAAACTCGTGAGTACCTTTATGCTGTTTTACTCTTGTACATCTGCTTGTATTCCCGCATTTGCGCATATCTGTGATGTATTATTATTGTAATATTCATCACCTCTGGTGATAACTCTGTGATTGTATATATATGGTTGGAATGTATAATGCACCATATGTTTCCGTACTCTGATTCTTGTCTGTACTGATGCTTAGCGTATATACGGGAGGGTAGTTCTGACCTACGTATATACGTTGCAGTGACGTCCCCGTATCGCCGGGATCGGGGCGTTACAGGTTGGTATCAGAGCTTAGGCTCTAACCTCTTCAGTACGTCCAGAAGGCAAATCAATGGTAAAGAGATTTGCAACTGGAATACATGAATCTTGGTTATACATTCCAACTGCAAGTGCAGAGTTATCTATTTCTTGACTATCTTTCCTTTGATTTCAAATCCCTCCTTGACTATCTTTCCCTTGATTCCTAATCACTCCTATCCTTTCCCTGTTTTGGTTTTATGTTTTGGTTTTATGAAGCCTTATACTATCTTAAGATATGACTAGACTAGAGAGGTAGTGGCTGGTTCAGAATGAAGCTCTTATGTGATCTCTTCGGCCAACTTGATGAAGCTTGGTATTCTCCAGATCGATCTTGATCTGGCTATCTTTCAGAGGACAGCAGTCGGATTCTTAATTATCGGTCTTCTTTATTATGCTCAGGATTTTCGGGGTTTTCTTTATTACACAGCCACGACATCATCAGTATTCATTTATTTCACAGCCACGACATCATCAGTATTATTCAGCATTATTCTAAAGATTTATTACACAGCCACGACATCTTCAGCCGGAAATGCAGAGTATGATTTTTATTCAGTTGACTTGAGAGCCCTACCTATAGTGCTTCATATCTTAATTGGTATAGATTCCACCTTTGTCCCTTTGTATTCAATTTACCCCTTAACGAAATTGCGAGGACGCAATTTTTGTAAGGTGGGTGGATTGTAATACCCCGTTCCCGGAATACGTACTTAGTTGCGTATTCAGATTTTCGGTCGTATTTTTTCGATTTGTTTCCTGTATTTATTCTGTATTATGAATTCCTTTTATGACTGTTTTGTCTTGGATTTGGATTCGTGGATTCGGAGTCAGCCCTAGTCTGAACCGAAGGCCCGATCCTAGTGTATTACTCGATTTGGTCCTTCCGGTATTCTGATTTGACCGATTTTAGTTTTAAATATCATTTTCCATTATTATATATTTTCTATGATTTTCTAGATTTTTCTGGAATTAAAATGAATTTCTTCAAAACCGGTGTCGGCCAGTGCCGCTGACCGATTCCCGGATTTTTAATTCTCAAACAGTTTGGGATTTCATGATGGTCCTTTAGGCTTTATTCCTTAGAATCATATTTTCTACCTACATTCTTTTTCTGAGGATTTTTGGATTTTATGAAAATTCCAACGGAGTCGGTAAATTATTGATTCCAGGATTTTTAGTTTTAAAACTATAAAGTATTTCTTAAAACGGCTTTCACGATACATCTTATAATATCATTTTCTATCTAAATTCATTTTTTGAGATTTTTCAGAATTTATCGAAAATTCACCGGTTTTGGTGTCGACCGGTATCGCCGGAAGATTCCAGGATTTTTAATTTGAAATCTACATTAAATTTCTCAGATCCGATTTCACCGAGCATCTTAAAATATTATTTTCTATTTTTGAGGATTTTTCGGAACGATTCCGAAACAGTCGGATTTTTACCCTATTTTAATAATATTATTTCTTTCTCTCTCTTTCTCCATTTCCTTTTCTTTTTCCTTCCCCAAAAGTCAACGGTCAAACTGACACCCCACTCCCCCCAATCACATCATCCACCAACTCCTCTCCAATCACATCATCTCCCATCCTTTTTTATTTTCTTTTTCCTTTTCTTTTTTTCTTCTTTTTCCTTTTTCCTTTTTTTTCCCTCTTCTCTCCTTCCTCTCTTGCTGGCGCCCAGCGACCGCCGCCGACCCTCTCCCTCTCTCTCTGTTGGCCTCGCCGGCGGCCAGGACCGCCGCCGGCGGCCACTGGCCGGAGAAGGGGGGGCCAGTTTCCCCCTCTCCCTTCTCTCTCTCTCTCTCAGATCTCCCTCTCTCCCCCTCTCTTCTCCCCTTCACTCCTCTCTCTCTCCCTCTCTGTTGAGCACGCCGGTGGCCAGGATCGCCGCCGGCGGCCCCTGTCTGTGGAGGGGAGGCGCAGCCTCCCCTCTCTCCCTCTGATTGGGCACGCCGGCGGCCCGGACAGCCGCCGGCGGCCACTTTGTGTGGAGGGGAGGCGCGGCCTCCCCTCTCTCCTTCTCTGTTGGGCGCGCCGGCGGCCAGGACCGCCGCCGGCGGCCCCTGTGCTGAGAGGGGGGCAGCAGCCCTGCTGCCCCCTGTTCCCTCTCTCTCTCTCATCCCTCTCTTCTCTCTCATCTCCCTCTCTCTCTCTCATTCTCTCTCACTGTTCCCTCTCTCTCTCATCTCTCTCTTCTCTCTCATCTCCCTCTCTCTCTCTCTCTCATTCTCTCTCACTGTTCCCTCTCTCTCACTGTTTCTCTCTCCTCTCTCTTTCTCTCTCCTCTCTTTCTCACTCTAGCTCTCTCTCTCCCTCTCAACCGCACCCTCTCTCTCTCCTGATTCTCTCTCTCTCATCATCTCTTTCTCTCTCTAGAAATCCCCACTTTCTCTCTCTAGGGTTTCTCTCTCTACTCTCTCTAGATTCTCTCTAAAATCACTCACTTTCTCTCTCTAGGTTTCCTCTCTCTAAAAATCCCCATTTTCTCTCTCTAGGATATCCCTTTCTCTCTCTACATTTTCTCTCTCTAGAAATCACTGTTAGTCGACTACCCATTTCATCTAGTCGACTAACTTTTCCTGAGCCAAAACATCAACTCTCTGCATCACAGATTTAGTCGACTTAACATAACTGTTAGTCGACTTGTCATGTCTGTTAGTCGACTACTCAATTTATCCAGTCGACTAACTTTTCCTGAATCAGACATCCAACTCTCTGGACCACAGTATTAGTCGACTACCCCTCCTAACCTAGTCGACTAACTATTCCCTGGAACCAAACCCAACTCTCTGGAAACCAGTTCTAGTCGACTATACCAGACTGTTAGTCGACTAACTCCACTATTAGTCGACTACTCTTCCATCCTAGTCGACTAACTTTGCCTAGCCATCTTAGTTGATTCCTTTCTTGAGCATGAACCTTATCCTCTAGACTTACATCACATATAGGTATTATTTGGCTTGTCACTTGACAAACATCACCTTCTCTTCTCTCTTTCTCTCTCCTCTTCACTCTACATATTTATATCAGGTTTTGTGGCGCATCCCGAGCTTCCGTGGATTTCGGTATATTGGTGACTCAGGCGAGTGTTCTCACTCGCTACCCTCTTACTTCTTATTTCATTGATTATGCGCATGTTCTCGCTTTAGCTTTCATGTATTTTATTTCATGTTCTATATCTTTTATTGCTTTATGCTATGCGTGGCCGACCCTTCGTGGTCGTTGGACTTGTTGGACTTTGGGCCCTTACTTTTATATTACCACTTGGCATTACTTTAGACCTGTTAGTTATGTGCTACCATTTGACATATGTATATCACCTGACATCTAGTGTGTTATCACCTGACCACTTGGCATGCTCTATGGCAAGACCCTATTGGTATGACCTGACTTACCCAGACTATTATCAATCTCTTGACATAACTTGCCACCTGATTACTATCAATCTCTTATATGCTTGGTTGCTTGTTAATTATCATCATCCTGTCATGCTATCACTTTACACCCAGCATGATATACTTGACTTGTGATTATCATTCTTACGGGAACTTGACTTATTATCCTGTATCATGATCAGTGACTTGTTTTCCTGCTTTACATGCAGTGACCTGACTATGTTATACTTATGTACTCCTGATTCCTGATCATGTCTATTTCCTGTTTTTCCCGTAAAGTGATAATTAAACTATTGAATCTTAAAATGGACCAACTTGTATTGGGTCGGGGGAAACATGCGGATATCGATATGTGTTCGTGTTTACAGTGGCATTAGGTTGTGCACTATATATCCGGTCTTACCTGTGGTACTCCAGGGGACCGAGGGGAGTGCTTTCTCCCTTTCCTGTTTACTGTCATGACAAGGGCATACATAAGTCCCTCCTGTTTAGCCTTGCGGCAGGTTCCGTCTTCAAGCAACGGAACAATCCTGGGCCGTGGTCCCGGGTATGCACGGGACCCACTGTAAACATAGTTCGTTGATACAACCGCTGTTTCCAATAACAACCTCGACTTGCTTATATATGGATGTATGTGAGTTGGCCGTACACCGAGCCACATACCTAGATATATGGGTTAGACGAGTAATAATAAAGTGTCATAATAACCGGCTCTTTAAGTTGTAAGTAGAGGTATGTGGAATGGGACGCATACCAAAGCCTACATCTTAAATAGCTATGAATTTGTGCTGTGCCTTACCGTATTTGCTTTTCCCGGACTTTATATCGGATTTCATGTTTTATGAGTATTATGTCATAACTACCTGGTAGCTCGGATTGGTTTTATTCGGATTTCCTGTTTTATGATTCTCATGCCATGTCTATTCTTACCTGCTCTATCCTATCTGCCTCCTGAGTATTTCCTACTTGATATTTGCACTATTGTGCTCACCCTGCTTCACCACTTGGTTTTGCTTCATCACTCGCCTGGGGAGTATCATTTGACTCCCCTGGATTCTCACGTCCAGGTCCTGGAGCCCGGAGCGTGTGGATTTCTCCCTTTGCTGATCAGAGTAGCGCAGCGGTAGCGTGGACCTCCAGCCGACCGTCCTGAGCCACATCCTTCCAGGCCCCCCTGTGAGTCTCTCGAGTTTTCCTTTTTAAACTCGTGAGTACCTTTATGCTGTTTTACTCTTGTACATCTGCTTGTATTCCCGCATTTGCGCATATCTGTGATGTATTATTATTGTAATATTCATCACCTCTGGTGATAACTCTGTGATTGTATATATATGTGTTGGAATGTATAATGCACCATATGTTTCCGTACTCTGATTCTTGTCTGTACTGATGCTTAGCGTATATACGGGAGGGTAGTTCTGACCTACGTATATACGTTGCAGTGACGTCCCCGTATCGCCGGGATCGGGGCGTTACAACTTTGTTCTTGTATTCCTTTCTTTGTGGAGCAACCTCTTCGGTAGAGGTCCTTTGTACTCGGTGGAGCTCGGTGCTCGGTCTTCGGTAGACCAAATTGTAAAGGCGTCCTCGGTGGATAGTGGAAACCCTTCACGGAGGTGAAGGCGGGGAGTAGAGCGGTGGCTCGAACCTCGAAACAAATCACTTTGTTTGCGATTGCCTTTGCGTCTAATTCTTACTTTATTTTTAATAGCTCCTTATTGCTTTCTATTGCATACTTGTGATATTGTTTAATTCTCTTGTGCTACTATTTGCTTGCTTGTAATTCTTGCCATATATCATTGTGTTTGCATCATTCTTCATATCATTCATTTCATACTTGTGTGTGCCAATCCCGTACTCATCCAACAAGAGCTTCACATAGCGCCTCAACCCATATCAAGGGGAATCAAGAGGAGTTTAGTCCAGAGCCTCGCAAGAGGAATTCGGCTACACTTGTTGAATTGTACTAAGTTGAGCCTCACTTGTTTTAGGTTCCGCATTTAGAGAGTTAAAATTTATAAGATTAGCAATCACACCTATTCACCCCCCCTCTAGGTGTTTTTCATTATCCATCTAATATTCTTGTTATTTCCTGATTCTGTCTTTATCGCATTCAGCTGTCATTTTTCCTTCCGTTATTCACCTGCTGTCATTGTTTAGACTTTATATGTATTAGTGCAGTGATCGTTGATTATTATGATTGAACTTATAGCTTGTTCAGGTTATTTTAGGCTTAACGTGTATACGTGGGGTATTTTCCTCGCGTATATACGTCGCCGACCTTCGTCGCGACTCCGTTTCCGCGTATTTTGGGAAGCGGAGCGTGACAGGGTTTTCTTGGTATCAGAGCCAGGTTTCGACATAAAACGAACTTGATTCTTACCGGTAACTTGAACGAGTTATAATTGCACTGCAATATACATATAGGATTCACACAATGGTATTGACTCCACTTGGAATTTGATTGTCCTCTCTTTGAAAATCTATCTCTTTAACCTTTCGATCTCTCTGCTCACACCTCTTCTTTTAGAGTGATCTGAATTTCATCTTGATTTCTATCCTTCTTTTGATTCTATCTTTTCTGATCTTATCTTTTGAAACCGGTTACCTCATTCTGAAGCTGGTAGCAGAGATCAGAGCACGCAGCGGAATCGTGGTGTCCCAGCGAGGCGTTGTGGAAGTTTTTTTTGTTTCCATCTGGATTTGGATTCTTTTATCATTCCCTACTTTTATTTAAATTTCGAGGACGAAATTTTTAATAAGTTGGGTAGAGTGTAATATCCCCTAACTAATAATACTGTATTTCTACTCTTATTAATTTTATGTAGAATTAGTTATTTTTATTGATTTATTTACTTTATACAGGTGTATAAATATATGTGCATACATATTAAGTGTATATGTTTTGATTTATATTTATATTAGTATATATATGTATTATATTTTATACCTTATGATTAGCATTATTATTATTATTATGTTACTGTTGGTATTATTCCTAAATGATCTTCTTGTCCAACCCATAATCCAATTATTTAATAAACCATAACCCATTTACTCATATCCAAAAATAAAGTAAAATAAAATAAATAAATAAATAAATGGGTTAAACAAAATATAGTAATAAAAATAATAAAATATAATTACGAGCTTAAATTGTTAATTTCAAGTTTTGAACTCATGTTCCCTTGTATCAAATTCTAATGCCTAAACCATGATGCCACATTGGCGTGTGGTTGAAAAGGAAAGCTAAATTATTTTAAATAACTCAAAGTCAAAAGTTTAAAATTTGAATCTCTAACTGAAAGATCTCAAGAGATATTTCGGGATCTCTTATCTTAACAACCTAGATCTTATCCTAACCAACTGATCCCTAAAAATCCTAACCTAAAAGATTCTATCTCAATATATTACCGTAACCTTTATTCTGTTTCCTTACGACAGAAAAAAAAAAAAAAAGAAAGATCGATAGTTTTAGATAGAAATCATCTTTCGTCCTCATCCCTTCACTATTCTGAAACTGATCGTGATCGTGACGGAAGGACCGCTTGGAGGTTAAGAAGCAGTTGGAGATAGGAGCATGACGAAGGAGAAATCTATCCAGATCTATCCAAGTAGGTTTTAAACAATTTTATGAAGTTAGATTTTTATTTTAAAGCATTATGATTTTATTTGTTCCTATCTAGATTAAGTTGTTAAATTAGATCTAATAATCTATCATGTCTAAGAATCATCTTATAAAACGTAAATTTCCCCTAAGATTTAAATAATTAAATGAATTATAATTTATGATTTGTCATGCTTGAATTTCTCCTTTTAATGAACTTTAATCTTATCTAATATATATATAGGCAAAAAAAAAGGAAATTGTATAAAAAAAATATATATCCATAAAATTTAAATTACCATGCTTAGATTTATTTTCCAGGAATCATTATTGTAACACCCTTGTTTAAATAAAACCTAAATAAGTAATGATTTATTACCCAATAAGATTATAGAAAATTTTAAGGAAATTCAGAAAAAAAAAATAAAGGAATTGGATTAAATAAGTTGCATATTAAATAAATCTCACCTTTTATAAAATTGAAAATTTATCTAATAATATAAATAAAATAAATTGGGTAATGTAATAATACATTAATAGGAATTTTAGAAGATATATAGATCTATATATATAAAGGTATTAAAAAGAAAAAAAAGAAAAAAAAGGGAAATAAAAATTTGCAGACTGCTATCGGCCAAAAGGCCGAGAGCAGCAGCCTCCAACAAAAAAAAAATAGAAAGAAAAGAAAAAGAAAAAAGAAAAGAAAGACTGGGCTGCACTGGCCCAGCCCAAATAAAGAAAGAAAGAAAGAAAAAAAGAAATCTGGGCTTACATTTTTGGCCCAGGCCCAGGAGGAAAAAAAACAAAAAAAAAGAAAAAGGGGAACTGGGCCGCACTGGCCCAGCCCAACAGAAACAAAAAAAAAAAGAAGGATCCGGGCCTGGATTACTGGCCCAGGTCCAGAAAACAAAAGAAAGGAAAAAGAATGAAAATGAAAGGGAACTGGGCCTGGTTAATTGGGCCAGGCCGGAACCCATAAAATAGAAAAGGAAAAGAAATAAATAGAAATTAATTCAAAGCCCAATTTCAGAAGCCCAGTTACAGTTCAGCCAATTGTTATTGGTTCTAATTCATTTTTAACCCAACCCAAATGCAAAAACACACCCGTTATGATTATTAATTGATTTTACGCTTAAATTAATTCAGAAAAATCTAGAAAAAAATCAGAAAAAAATTCCAAAAAATTCCTATAAAATCAGAAACTGAAATGTGACTCTGTAAAATTATTTTTATAGTCATATCACTTAGAATGGCTCAAAAATTAAAATATTTCTTATAATTATTATTTAAATTGAATGTAGATTAACGAGTTGATTTGCCACTTCTATATTCGGACCCGTGACGATCTCAGGTGAGTGTTCCTTGTTTTCTTATTGAGTATTTTGATATTATTTTATATGAGTGCTTTTAACTGGTTCCTATATACGTCATTTTGTTTAAACAGTGTTCATGTTTAATTACTGTTTATGCATGTCAATTATTGCTCATGTTCACATTCACGTATTAAATACATAATCAACAAACCCCGGAGGACCACATTGCTGATTCAGAATAAATATCCTGATACCATTTAGATAACTTGACTAACTATATGACATCTAACTGATAACATTACTATGCATATTACTGAAAGTTACTGGGACAAGATTGTTGACCGTAACCCCGGTACAGTCCTATTGTTCATCGTATACACGGTTACCGTTACTGTTCACTGTTACTGATATTATTCTCCGTGTATACGATTACTGATTGACTGTTACTGTACTGTTATTGTTACTGTCACCATATCGTCCCAGAGTTCTAGATAATATGGACATGGACTGGTTTAACTGAATTAAATAAATAATAATGTAAATTGACAACTTACACCGGGATTGGGAAAATTGATGGAGGAGACAGCGTCTGTATTTTAGGTGGACTTAGGATACAGGTTGCGCAGCCGACTGAGGGTTCCACTGCAGGGTTCCTGGGGGATGACTGACATCCCATCTGTACTGTTACTGTTCCACTGTTTTCACAATGAGATTACTGTTACTGTTACTGAGTACCTAGCGGTACGGCCTGGTTCAGCGCCAGGAAACTGAGGCCGTGGTCCCGGGTATGTACGGGACCCACCTAAAGCATGGACAAAGTCTCTTCCACTAATTTCAATAACTTATGACCCTGATTGACACGTGTAGTAGGCGTAGTATGGGATGCGTCTATTACAAGTGGCAATTGGTGTTCGCTGACATAATAAATGATAATAAACTGTTATAACGTATTGTGACTGACTATATCACCTGACTGTACATTTATATCACTGTGATAGACATATAACTATAACCATGACCGGATTGTATAACAACTAGTGACATGCTAGGTTACACATCATAACGTCAGTTATTGTTTACAGTTAGATTAATTGCCTTGTTCTACATACATGTTGTTATTCAGTGTTTATCATGTTATTTAATGCTTTCAGTTATTTGTTATTACTTTATGCACGTTGTTACATGCACGAGCTGTTCCCTTTACACACACACTCACCATGGTCGCGTTCTGACGATCCTCGATTTGCACGTCCAGATATTGGACGATTGTTTCTAATGTGCAGGTGTTCGATGAGACAGTACGCTTCGCTAGTAGCTGGACAGTCTTCCTTTTAATTCTTGTATTTTTATCCATCTAATATTCTTGTTTTTTCCTGATTCTGTCTTTATCGCATTCAGCTGTCATTTTTCCTTCCTTATTCACCTGCTGTCATTGTTTAGACTTTATATGTGTTAGTGCAGTGATCGTTGATTATTATGATTGAACTTATAGCTTGTTCAGGTTATTTTAGGCTTAACGTGTATACGTGGGGTATTTTCCTCGCGTATATATGTCGCCGACCTTCGTCGCGACTCCGTTTCCGCGTATTTTGGGAAGCGGAGCGTGACAGGGTTTTCTTGGTATCAGAGCCAGGTTTCGACATAAAACGAACTTGATTCTTACCGGTAACTTGAACGAGTTATAATTACACTGCAATATACATATAGGATTCACACAATGGTATTGACTCCACTTGGAATTTGATTGTCCTCTCTTTGAAAATCTATCTCTTTAACCTTTCGATCTCTCTGCTCACACCTCTTCTTTTAGAGTGATCTGAATTTCATCTTGATTTCTATCCTTCTTTTGATTCTATCTTTTCTGATCTTATCTTTTGAAACCGGTTACCTCATTCTGAAGCTGGTAGCAGAGATCAGAGCGCGCAGCGGAATCGTGGTGTCCCAGCAAGGCGTTGTGGAAGTTTTTATTGTTTCCATCTGGATTTGGATTCTTTTATCATTCCCTACTTTTATTTAAATTTCGAAGACGAAATTTTTAATAAGGTGGGTAGAGTGTAATATCCCCTAACTAATAATACTGTATTTCTACTCTTATTAATTTTATGTAGAATTAGTTATTTTTATTGATTTATTTATTTTATACAGGTGTATAAATATATGTGCATACATATTAAGTGTATATGTTTTGATTTATATTTATATTAGTATATATATGTATTATATTTTATACCTTATGATTAACATTATTATTATTATTATATTACTGTTGGTATTATTCCTAAATGATCTTCTTGTCCAACCCATAATCCAATTATTTAATAAACCATAACCCATTTACTCATATCCAAAAATAAAGTAAAATAAAATAAATAAATAAATAAATGGGTTAAACAAAATATAGTAATAAAAATAATAAAATATAATTACGAGCTTAAATTGTTAATTTCAAGATTTGAACTCATGTTCCCTTGTATCAAATTCTAATACCTAAACCATGATACCACATTGGCGTGTGGTTGAAAAGGAAAGCTAAATTATTTTAAATAACTCAAAGTCAAAAGTTTAAAATTTGAATTTCTAACTGAAAGATCTCAAGAGATATTTCGGGATCTCTTATCTTAACAACCTAGATCTTATCCTAACCAACTGATCCCTAAAAATCCTAACCTAAAAGATTCTATCTCAATATATTACCGTAACCTTTATTCTGTTTCCTTACGACAGAAAAAAAAGAAGAAAGATCGATAGTTTTAGATAGAAATCATCTTTCGTCCTCATCCCTTTACTATTCTGAAACTGATCGTGATCGTGACGGAAGGACCGCTTGGAGGTTGAGAAGCAGTTGGAGATAGGAGCATGACGAAGGAGAAATCTATCCAGATCTATCCAAGTAGGTTTTAAACAATTTTATGAAGTTAGATTTTTATTTTAAAGCATTATGATTTTATTTGTTCCTATCTAGATTAAGTTGTTAAATTAGATCTAATAATCTATCATGTCTAAGAATCATCTTATAAAACGTAAATTTCCCCTAAGATTTAAATAATTAAATGAATTATAATTTATGATTTGTCATGCTTGAATTTCTCCTTGTAATGAACTTTAATCTTATCTAATATATATATAGGCAAAAAAAAAAAAGAAATTGTATTAAAAAAATATATATATCCATAAAATTTAAATTACCATGCTTAGATTTATTTTCCAGGAATCATTATTGTAACACCCTTGTTTAAATAAAACCTAAATAAGTAATGATTTATTACCCAATTAGATTATAGAAAATTTTAAGGAAATTCAGGAAAAAAAAATAAAGGAATTGGATTAAATAAGTTGCATATTAAATAAATCTCACCTTTTATGAAATTGAAAATTTATCTAATAATATAAATAAAATAAATTGGGTAATGTACTAATACATTAATAGGAATTTTAGAAGATATATAGATCTATATATATAAAGGTATTAAAAAGAAAAAAAAGAAAAAAAAGGGAAATAAAAATTTGCAGACTGCTATCGGCCAAAAGGCCGAGAGCAGCAGCCTCCAACAAAAAAAAATAGAAAGAAAAGAAAAAGAAAAAAGAAAAGAAAGACTGGGCCGCACTGGCCCAGCCCAAAGAAAGAAAGAAAGAAAGAAAAAAAAGAAATCTGGGCTTACATTTTTGGCCTAGGCCCAGGAGGAAAAAAAACAAAAGAAAAAGAAAAAGGGGAACTGGGCCGCACTGGCCCAGCCCAACAGAAAAAAAAAAAAGAAGGATCCGGGCCTGGATTACTGGCCCAGGTCCAGAAAACAAAAGAAAGGAAAAGGAATGAAAATGAAAGGGAACTGGGCCTGGTTAATTGGGCCAGGCCGGAACCCATAAAATAGAAAAGGAAAAGAAATAAATAGGAATTAATTCAAAGCCCAATTTCAGAAGCCCAGTTACAGTTCAGCCAATTGTTATTGGTTCTAATTCATTTTTAACCCAACCCAAATGCAAAAAACACACCCGTTATGATTATTAATTGATTTTACGCTTAAATTAATTCAGAAAAATCTAGAAAAAAATCAGAAAAAAATCCAAAAAATTCCTATAAAATCAGAAACTGAAATGTGACTCTGTAAAATTATTTTTATAGTCATATCACTTAGAATGGCTCAAAAATTAAAATATTTCTTATAATTATTATTTAAATTGAATGTAGATTAACGAGTTGATTTGCCACTTCTATATTCGGACCCGTGACGTTCTCAGGTGAGTGTTCCTTGTTTTCTTATTGAGTATTTTGATATTATTTTATATGAGTGCTTTTAACTGGTTCCTATATACGTCATTTTGTTTAAACAGTGTTCATGTTTAATTACTGTTTATGCATGTCAATTATTGCTCATGTTCACATTCACGTATTAAATACATAATCAACAAACCCCGGAGGACCACATTGCTGATTCAGAATAAATATCCTGATACCATTTAGATAACTTGACTAACTATATGACATCTAACTGATAACAATACTATGCATATTACTGAAAGTTACTGGGACAAGATTGTTGACCGTAACCCCGGTACTGTCCTATTGTTCATCGTATACACGGTTACCGTTACTGTTCACTGTTACTGATATTGTTCTCCGTGTATACGATTACTGATTGACTGTTACTGTACTGTTATTGTTACTGTCACCATATCGTCCCAGAGTTCTAGATAATATGGACATGGACTGGTTTAACTGAATTAAATAAATAATAATGTAAATTGACAACTTACACCGGGATTGGGGAAATTGATGGAGGAGACAGCGTCTGTATTTTAGGTGGACCTAGGATACAGGTTGCGCAGCCGACTGAGGGTTCCACTGCAGGGTTCCTGGGGGATGACTGACATCCCATCTGTACTGTTACTGTTCCACTGTTTTCACAGTGAGATTACTGTTACTGTTACTGAGTACCTAGCGGTACGGCCTGGTTCAGCGTCAGGAAACTGAGGCCGTGGTCCCGGGTATGTACGGGACCCACCTAAAGCATGGACAAAGTCTCTTCCACTAATTTCAATAACTTAGGACCCTGATTGACACGTGTAGTAGGCGTAGTATGGGATGCATCTATTACAAGTGACAATTGGTGTTCGCTGACATAATAAATGATAATAAACTGTTATAACGTATTGTGACTGACTATATCACCTGACTGTACATTTATATCACTGTGATAGACATATAACTATAACCATGACCGGATTGTATAACAACTAGTGACATGCTAGGTTACACATCATAACGTCAGTTATTGTTTACAGTTAGATTAATTGCCTTGTTCTACATACATGTTGTTATTCAGTGTTTATCATGTTATTTAATGCTTTCAGTTATTTGTTATTACTTTATGCACATTGTTACATGCATGAGCTGTTCCCTTTACACACACACTCACCATGGTCGCGTTCTGACGACCCTGGATTTGCACGTCCAGATATTGGACGATTGTTTCTAATGTGCAGGTGTTCGATGAGACAGTACGCTTCGCTAGTAGCTGGACACTCTTCCTTTTAATTCTGGTATTTTTATCCATCTAATATTCTTGTTTTTCCTGATTCTGTCTTTATCGCATTCAGCTATCATTTTTCCTTCCGTTATTCACCTGCTGTCATTGTTTAGACTTTATATGTATTAGTGCAGTGATCGTTGATTATTATGATTGAATTTATAGCTTGTTCAGGTTATTTTAGGCTTAACGTGTATACGTGGGGTATTTTCCTCGCGTATATACGTAGCCTACCTTCGTCGCGACTCCGTTTCCGCGTATTTTGGGAAGCGGAGCGTGACAAATTCGAACACAAATTTTAGCTATTTTTGTTCAAACCTGAAACAGTTTTTATCATTCTCAACCGTCAAAGTGACCGTCAGCATTAAGCTGGCGAAAGAAGCTGACGTGACGTGTCAGAGGTCAGTTTTGAGAATAATATTTGGGGAGTTTTTTTTTAAGTAACTATTTAAATGGTTTTTAAAAAAGACTTTCTCTTCACGAGTTAATATCCTCTTCTGTTTTTTTTCTTTTGTTTTCCTTATATATATATTTCTTTTCTTTATAGTAGTATTTTGGTTTATTATTGGATTCATGAAAAACAAAAGGGAAAAAAATCTCATTTTCTTCACGGTCTATCTCATAAATTGAGTTCCTTTTCTATGGTCGGAGGAGAGAAACATCTCGATAGATGGCAAGAAAGTATGCATAAGTGCGCAACTTAAAAATAAATTTATTCTTATTAGCTCGGTTGTAAATCTGTGTTTTCCATATCCAATCATATTTCTCGCCAATATGCCAGACATTAGGGACACTAGAAAACTTTAAAGAGAAAAAGATATACAGTATAAATGTTTAAACAAAAATATATAGGATACATACTTGCCAAATCATAAATTTGGAGGTATTTTTTTGCAGTCTACTCGGGAAGTTGACTCACAAAACACATTATGTAGGGTGTTAACAACAATTGTCCTTGAGCAAAACCTTTTGCGCGTTTGGCCCTAAACATGATTAAGAAATCTGACAAAAAGTCAGATTTCTTGACTCAGGCTTGAGAAAACATGCGAGCCACTGACTTTTGACTGATGTCCATACGATTTTCGCCCTCTCAGGGCTGGATTTTTTTTGGGAATCGCTGATGTTTTGACCGACGTCAGCAACTTTTTTCACTTAGGTAAACAAATAACATTTTTAAAAAAACAAAAAATTTGACGCAAAGGCCCCCCATGTCTAGGTTTCCATCCGCAGTTTCTTTCAACAAACACCCCCCCTAAAAGATTGGGCTTGCATTCCAGTCAATTTTGAATTGGAATTAGGTCGAATACGAACTTTTGAACATGAGTTGGGTCGATAGTTTGTACCCAAAACCCAATTGGAATTAGTTTGTACCCCTAAAAGATTGGGCTTGCATTCCAGAAAAATTCCGGGGTCGGGTACGAATGCCAAAAGCCCGGACCCAAAAAAAGCCCTAGCCATAAACCCCATTGAAAAGAACAAAGCAATAAGGTCACAACAGCGAGGAGAAGAAGAAATGGACGCTGAAATGGGGACTGCCCACAGGAACAAAGCAATCGTTTCCGCTCTCTGCAAGCGCCTCTCCCTCGATCCAGTAACTATTTATCTCCTTCTTCTTTCTTCTTTTAACTGTTTCTTTCTCATTTTCCTCTTTGCCAAAAACCTCAGTGTTTCTAATTACTTGCGAGAATACAATAAGATTACAAGTTTGACGTTGGATTGGGGTCTGAGTGAAACTTGTTGGTGGGTTTTGATTTGTTCTGTTTCTTTTGGATTTTTTTGATTGATTTAGTGCCTATTAATGAAATAATCAAACGGAGGTTCATACAGAAAATGGGCAGCAGTATTGTTGTCAGATGATTCTTGGGCTGTTCTTGTTTTGTTGATTTTGCCTTGAAATGTGTTTGCTGGCAACCGATATTCGATTATTAGAAATGGGTAATTTGTATTTAGATGTTAGTAGGCATCACAGAGGAGATTCAGTTCGCTTGTCTGCTTACTGTTGTTTTTGTCGAGGGGTTGGAGAGGTCTTAAATGCTTGGTTGGAGTACAGCAACTAGAAATTGATACTGAATGTGCTGTTTTTTATTGTGTTCCACCCAGTAGCGCCATCCGATTCCGACGCCTGTCTGAAGCGTCAGTAGTTGGGGATGTGGGTAGGCTTTCGTTCAACTCGCTCCGGGTTCCGATTTATTTGACCTCCGGACAAAGTACACCTCTTCCATAAAGGCAGGCAGTAACTGAACCTTTGATGAGTGGGGGGAGCCGAGCCCTCCTGATGTAGGAGATCAAGGAAGAAGGCAACCGGCTGGTAAACCAGCAGGTAACCCGTCGACAACACATCTGATCTGTTGACAAGTAACTTGACCTGTCAACAGCACCTTCAAAAGGTCTGTTGACAGGCTTTTACATTAAGTCTGGGGATTATAGACTTGTCGATAGTTGAAGGGAGCTGTCGACAGGCCTACGGAGTATCAGTATCCTAGTTCGTTTAGGAGTTATTTTCTGGGTCTGTTTTGGATTTCAATTTATTTTATTTCTATTTCTTTATTTTAGTTTCCTAGTTAGAAAAACATTCCTCTTTTATTTGCCTATATAAGGTCATTGTATCCTAGGGTTTAGACAATCAACTCTTAGTCAATAAACTTTTGAAATTTTCCTCATATTTGCTTGTTGGATTCGAGTTGTTCCTTTTGGCTCGTGGATTCAGGTTGTTCTTGCTCGTGAATTCGAGTAGTTACCCCTATCGGGAGATTTCTTCAGGGTTCGTTAGTGCTAGAACTAGATCTAGCCCGAGTTGTTCATTTTCTTCGCTTCCCTGTCTGCGTCAAGTGGTATTAGAGCTTCGGTGAACGGTCCGACGATGGCAAAAAACGACGATGAACAACCAAACCTATCCACAAGGATGGATACTTTTGAAGGGAGGCTCAGCACTCTTGAATCAACTATGGACATTGTGGTCTAAGAACTCAAGAAGATTTCCCTCAAGCTTGATGATCGAAGGATTCGAAACCTAGCCAATGGTACGCATCGAAGCGGGTTGGATCGTCTAGCGAACAACCCTCCGCCACCACCTCTATCTTCATCAGATAATCCTCATTCACCACCTCCACCTCTCTCAAACAATCCTCACCCACAACTCCCACCACTAAACCAACCACCTTTGATTCAACCACCCTCACTACTATCACCCCCATATCAATCACTCTCATATCAACTGTATCTAAATCAACCACCCCCAAATCACCCATATCAATACTCTCAACAGCATTCCCAAAATGATTTCTCCGACGAGGAGTTCAACAACCCCGCTTATCAGTGTGACGACTTTGGAGATGACCGCCTAACCTACGGAAGGCATGGGAGATTCGCTAATTCTAATCCAAATAGGAGAGGCGGTTTCCTGAACCCAATAGGGAGGCTAGAAGCCCTTACCCTAATCATGGTAGGGAAGGAGGATACCCAAATCCTCAAGAGTACAGGATGAAGGCTGACATCTCCTCTTTTAGCTGGAATCTTGATATAGAATTCTTTCTGGATTGGATCTACGAGGTGGATAAATTCTTTGACATGACTTATGTTCTCATGGAGAAACAAGTCAAATTTGTGGCATACAAACTCAAGGGAGGAGCAGCCGCATGGTGAAATCAACTGTAAATCTCATGAAGATGTCAAGGAAAGCAACCGTGATAATATGGAGGCGCATGAAGCAACTCCTAAAAGGTAGATTCCTTTCACCCGATTATCAACAGATGCTGTACAATCAATTTGAGCAACGCAGGCAAGGTACAAGGATTGTGACAACATACATGGAGGAATTCTATCGCCTCGCGTCGCGGTGCGATTTGTCACTAACGGAGGAGCAACAGATTGCAAAGTACATCCACGAGTTAAAATACCCCATCCAGGAGCGTGTGGCCCTCCAAGACTTATACTTTGTTGACGAAGCCCAAAACAAGGCCATGAAGGTTGAAAAGTTGCAGAACAAGGTCTTACCCTTCAAGAACGCAGCAAAAAAGACATCCGGCAATACAAAAACTCAGCAAGATTCCACATCGAATGAACGACATCCAGCCTTAAGGCGATTAACACCCCTCTAGCAAACCCGACGACAGTTTCCAACCCCACTACAAAGGGCCTGTTTGGTTAAGGGTGGAAGTGAGGAAGTAAAGAAGTGAGGAAGTGGTAATAGTTCCTATTGGAACTTGAGAATTGGTTAGTAAGTTTTTCGGTGTTTGGATGTTGTTAGGAAGTGTGGTTTGGATAATGTTATTTATTTTCCGGTGTTTGGATGGTAATGTGGAAGTGGAAGTGGAAAAATTGACCACAAAGTTGACCACAAAATAATATTAAAGTAAAAATTAATTAAAAAAATAAAAATGAACAGTAATTAGAATGCAAGTGAGATTTACATGAGCAAAAAATTAACTATTTTGTGTTACAACTTATTATAAATGAGATTTATATGATCACAAATTAACTGTAACACTCTGAAAGTGAGGAAATAGTTGTGTAAAAGAGAAAAGAGAAAAGGAAGAACTTTTTTCATTTTCCTTTTCCGGTGTTTGGATGAACAATGAAAATGAGAAAAGACACTTCCCACTTCCTCACTTCTATCCAATTCCTTGAATCCAAACAGCCCCAAAGGGTAAGGAGAATCCACATGCTAAGCTTGGGGTTGGCAAGTGTTACAGGTGTGGCGAACCCGGACACAGGTCCAATGAGTGTCCGAATAGGAGGCTCGTCAACATGGCGAACTACGAGGACGAAGGCGAGGTGCTGATCGAGATCGAGTCGGAAGACTTCGACTTTGTCGAAGAAGGAGAAGTAGCCACCTGCGTGATCCAGCGGTTGCTGTGCAACCAAAAGAACCCTGACACTGCACAAAGGCATCAAATTTTCTACTCAAGGTGTTCAGTGAAGAACAAGGTGTGCAATCTCATAATCAACGACAGTTGTGAAAACATCATCTCTACCGCATTGACAGACTATTTGAAGTTAGAGCCGGAGCCACACCCCCATCCACGCACCATTGGGCGGATAAAGAAGGGCCCCTCATAAAGGTAACAAATTTTTGGCAAGTTTCTGTTTCAATTGACAAGTTTTATCAAGATTCAGTTACTTGCGATGTTTTTGGTATGGATGCATGTCACGTACTATTGTGACGACCATAGCAACATGATGTTGATGCTACACATCGAGGCAAGAGGAACATCTACATGTTCACTTGGGACGACAAGAGAATTACCATGAAGCTAATACCTCCACCACCAAAGCCGACTAAAGGAGGAGAGCCAAAGTTCATATCTGTATGCAACCGAGGCGAGTTCTTGGTGGAGTCCAAGGAGACAAAGCAACGATTTGATTTGGTAGTCAAAGAAGAACTCGGCCCAACAGTTGAAGTTCTTGAGAAGATGAAGCTGATGCTGGAAGAATTTCAAAGAATAGTTCATGACGAGCTTCCAGACGAATTGCCACCCATGAGGGATATCCAACACCACATTGATCTGATCCCCAGAGCAAGTCTACCCAACCTTCCACACTACCGGATGAATCCAAAAGAGAGTGAAATTTTAAGGGAGAAGGTCGAAGAGCTGATTCAGAAGGGACACATTAGAGAGAGCATGAGTCAATGTGAAGTACCAGCCCTTTGACACCAAAGAAGGATGGAAGTTGGCGCATGTGCGTGGATAGTCGAGCCATCAATAAGATCACTATCCGATATCGATTTTCGATGCCTCACCTTGATGATATGTTGGATCGATTAGGAGGGTCTTGATTGTTTTCGAAAATTGATTTGAAGAGCGGCTATCATCAGATTCACATTAGGCTGGGAGATGAATGGAAGACGACGTTCAAGACCCCGGAAGGACTGTACAAGTGGTTGGTCATGCCTTTTGAACTATCCAATGCACCAAGCACTTTCATGAGGGTGATGAACCAAGTGCTTAAATCTTTCTTGGGCAAGTTTGTGGTTGTCTATTTTGATGACATCCTTATCTATAGTTCTAGCGAGACCGAGTATCTGCAACATCTACTGGAAGTGTTCACCGTTCTCCAAGCAAATGAGTTGTACATCAACTTAAAGAAGTGCAACTTTATGACTACAAGTCTGATATTCTTAGGATTCGTCATTAGTTCACAAGGGATCCATGTGGACGAAGAGAAGGTGAGAGCAATCTGAAATTGGCCCGCACCAAAGAGCGTTAATGAAGTAAGGAGCTTCCATGGGTTAACCACTTTCTACCGGCGTTTCATTTGCAATTTCAGTACCTTAGTAGCGCCTATAACAGACTGTTTGAAGAAGGGTCTTTTTGTTTGGACTGACGAAGCCGAAAGAGCTTTTGCAGTCATTAAGAAGAAGCTTACAAATTGCCCCGTCTTAGTTTTTTTCAAATTTCGAGAAGGTTTTCGAGTTAGAGTGTGACGCTTGCGGAGTAGGCATTGGAGTAATACTCTCACAGTAAGAGACCTATCGCCTTCCTCAGTGAAAACTTAAATGAGGGCGGCAAAAGTGAGCTACATATAAATAGGAGTTATATGCAGTGTACCGTTCATTGAAGTCATGGGGGAGCGATCTTATAGCTAGTGACTTCGTGCTGTTTTCGGATCATCAATCACTCCAACACTTCAAAAAACAAAAACATATAAATAAGATGCATGCAAAGTGAACATTCTACTTTGAGCAATTCAATTTTGTGATTCGTCACAAATCTGAAGTAGATAACAAAGTTCCCGATGGTTTGAGTCGAAGAGTTTCACTGTTGATCTCATTACAAAGTAAAATCATTGGGTTCGAATGTTTGAAGGAGCTATACAAAGTAGATGAAGAATTTGCTGAAATGTGGGAGAAGTGTTCGTCACGACAGGGTGCACAAGATTTTCATATCTTAGATGGATTTCTTCTCAAAGGAAATCAGTTATGTGTACCAAAGACTTTGTTGAGGGAGAAAGTTATTAGAGATTTGCATGGAGGCGGGTTGGCAGGACATTTTGGGAGAGACAAGACACAAGTCTTGAAGAAAGATACTACTGGCCCCAACTGGGCAAAGATGTGACTACAGTTGTGAAGAGCTCTCTAGTGTATCAAGTTGCTAAATGCCAAGCTCAAAATACGGGCTTGTATGCACCTTTGCCCGTCCCGAAGGATATTTGGGAAGACTTGAGCATGGATTTCGTGTTGGGATTTTCTCGCACACAAAAGGGAGCAGACTCTTTCTTCGTGATAGTTGACTGATTCTCCAAGATGACATACTTTATTTCTTATCGGAAGACATCGAATACACCACATGAGGTCAAATTATTTTTCCAAGAGATAGTGAGACTTCATGGCGTGTCGAGTTTCATTATTTTAGATCGAGACAACAAGTTCTTGGCAATATTTTGGACTATCCTATGGAGGAAGTTTGACACATTTTTAAAGTACAGTAGCACGACACACCCGCAAACCGATGGCCAAACAAAAGTTGTTAATCGCACCCTAGGCAACTTATTTAGGAACATACGTGGAGACAGACCAAGAGCATGGGATCAAGCTCTGCCTCAAGCAGAGTTTGCTTACAACAGCACAACCCACAGTTCAACGGGTATGTTATCCTTTTCTATTGTCTATCAGAAGGTACCTCATCATCTCTTAGACTGTCAAATTGCCCATTGGCGAGAAGTTTAGTAATGCACCTAGTGTCAAGGCTGAGCAAGCCATAGATGTTCAAAAGGAGGTTCGAATAAGATTAGAGAAATCCAATGCAAGATACAACACCACTGCTGACAGGAGGAGAGAAAAGGTCTTCAAAGGAGACATGGTGTGGTATATTTGAGAAAAGAAAGTTCCTGCGGGAACATACAAGCTGAAGCCAAAGAAGTATGGTCTGTTTCAAATCGTGAAGAAGATCAAGGATAACACGTTTGTTGTAGATCTTTTAAGCGATATGACGATGTCAGAGACATTTAATATGGCAGATTTCTATGGTTATCACCCACCCGAGCAGCTGTATCCAGATAATAACTCGAGGACGAGTTTTTTTGAAGAGGGACTGATGTAGGAGATCAAGGAAGAAGGCAACCAGCAGGTAATCTGTCGACAACACCTCTGATCTGTCGACAAGTAACTTGACCTGTCGACAACACCCTCAAAAAGCATGTCGATAGGCTTTTACAGTAAGTCTCTAGATTACAGACTAGTCGACAGTTGAAGGGAGCTGTCGACAGGCCTACGGAGTATCAGAGTACCCTAGTTCATTTAAGCGTTACTTTCTGGGTCTGTTTTGGATTCCAATTTGTTTTATTTCTGTTTCTTTATTTTAGTTTCCTAGTTAGAAAAGTATTCTTCTTTTATTTCCCTATATAAGGCCATTGTATCCGAGGGTTTTAGACAATCAACTTTTAATCAATAAACTTTTAAGTTCTTTCTCATATTTGCTCGTGGATTTAAGTTATTCTTTTTGGCTCGTGGATTCGGGTCGTTCTTGCTCGTGGATTCGAACCTACCTGGAGATCTCTTCAGGGTTCGTTAGTGTTAGAACGAGATCTAGGCCGCGTCGTTTGTCTTCTTCACTTCCCCATCCGCGTCACCTTCACTTTATCAACGGAAAGATCTTCGTGCGTGGCGTCACGCTGCAGGGATACAAGGATTACATCGCCTTTCTTTTAGGAACATGGCTCGCCTTATGACTGTTGCACGTCACTCGTATTTGCTGGCTCGTTCAATCAATTTCTCATGAACTCACTGCTTCGCTAGAAGCGACTAGTCACCTCCTTTCCTCCACCGAAAGATGCTTAGCCAGAAGTGACAGAGGATGGGAGCCGATTGTGCTGTTGGGTTTGTGTTTTTGTCTGTGTAGAATATGTTCTTTTGCTACTCCTAATTTTTCTTTCTGGTGTTTGGTCTGCTAAGTTGCATCTAGATGAAGTCAGTGTAAGTGGGAAAGAAGGGAGAGGCAAACCGACTTGCTTTTATGTGCTTGGATTATGTTTATGTTTGCTATAATCAACATTTGAAGAAGTATAAACAGAAGCCCCTCAACCTATCAGCGTTGAAGGGCTCACGTTGTTTTCTTTTCTTTCTAAAGCTGTATAATTCGTACAAAGACAAATGCGTGTACATAAAATAAGTTGAGACACATTTGCATGCTTGAAAATTACATGATAATCTCGCATGTCATGTACTATATTGGATTGTTATATGTGATTGTGAGACAGACAATTATCTGATTACTAATTCATGTTACCAATTTCGTAGAGTAAGTTTTCAAGCGAAAGTATTGGAACGAGTGACATTATGAGTCTGTTCTCAAATATTTTAAAGCTATCAGGGAGTGAGGTACCTTTAAAGAATCAAGCTGAGGTAAAAGTTTGTTATTTGGGGTGTATTACTGCATGCCTTGTTTGTATTGATTATGTCTGATTTTACTACCATTACATCTTGAAATTTGTATCAGGTAACGAAGTGGGTAGAATTTGCTCGTAACTTTCCTAACGAACTTGAGGCTTGCCATGCAAAGCTTAAAGGTCTAAATGAAGATTTGGCTCGGAGGTCTGTCTTTTGGGCCATGGTCTTCAACCGTCAGAGGCTGATATTGTTGTGTTTTCGGCATTACACTCTTTTGTGGTATGTTCAGATTATCTTCATATGTTAATAATCAGAATCATAGTCGTGACACATAATACTTCCATCTTCTTCTTTTTCTTCTTTTGTCAATCAATTAAAGACTAAATTTGCATATGCAGCTTGGTCTTTCCATCTACCATCAGTTTTTTTCCCCTTTCAAACTGATGATCAGCCTTGTTTTATGACTACAAAATAGTATTTCTTTTCTAACCATAGGCTGTAGTTGTGAATGCCGTGTAGTTGAGTTGGCAAGTTTGATCAGACTATACAATGGCATGAATATCTAGCTCTGATATATGTTTGAAAACAAACTTTGATGAACTGCAAGCAAGCATTTCTTCTTTCTTTCTGATTTTGAAATAAAATTCAAAATTTTGTATTGGTACATTTATTTAGTTCACGATGGGTGCGTGCATGGATCCTGTACAGCCCTAGAAAAATGAGCCACATGATATGTTTCTTTGATAGTGAGTAGCGGCAACATATAATTGCACTAATTGCATTGTTTGCAGAAAACAGAAAGAGATATAATAATATTTAAGAAGAGTGAGTTAGATAAGCCTGGTCTTATTATACATGCCATCCACAAGAATTTTTATGCCTATGTGTAAGCTTCAATGCTTACTATTTGAGCCTATGACCAGATATTTTGAGCTCAGCCTTTGGTCACTTAGTCCAATCCAACACATTGACATTCTTAATACCAATAATATTGAGTATGGCAAAATTCTGAACAAATCCAGATGCTTATTAATGTCAAGGTTGGCTAATGCACAATAACTGTAACGTTTATCTTGCCTGCAGCCACCATGTAGTGGTTTTTTTGTTCAGATGCTTTCATCTATTTCACAGAGTATTAGTTTAAGTTGGATCTTTTGAAGTTTGGTTTGGAAAATGTCAAAGGTTTAGTCACCGTATTTCTTTTGTTGGTGGTGGGGCTGGGGGTCTGGATATGAGAACATCTTGGAGTGGTATACTGGTACAGGGAAAAACTTCAAACCCCCATCTTCATTGAAAAGTCTTTACCAAAACTGGGAGGGTCCATATTGTTACTCTGGTGTTTAGACCATGGTTCAAAGTCGCAGTCTCGGCGGCCGACTCGGCCAGCACCGAGACGGATCGGTCTCGGCGACTTGGATCGGACTCGAACGATACACGTAAAACTTACATAGAAAGCTCAAAATATTATGAAAAAATCATGACAAATCGTAAAAAAAATATAGAAATCAAAATTCATGTATTACATGTCCAAAACAAATTTGTTTTGAGGGGGTAATTGGGGAAATATGATGATTTGAGAGTAAATTCAGAAATATAAAAGATTTGAGGGGGTAAATATAAAAACCCAAAAATTAAAAAAGAAAAAAAGAAAAGGATAAAGGAGAGAGAGATCGGGTGATGATCTCTCCCTCCCTCTGGCTCTATCTCCCTTCTCTCCCCACTCTCTCCCTTTGGCTCTCTCTCCCCCCCTCTCTCGTCTCTCTCCCTCTCCCTCTCCCTCGTCTCCCTCTCCCTCCCTCTCTCTCATCTTCCCTCTCCTCTCTTTGTCTCTTTCTCTCGCCCTCTCTTTCTCGCGGCTGCGGACAGGAGTAGGCGGCGAAGGCGGGGGAAAGATCGGGCAGAGCAGGCGGCGGCGGTAGCGACGACAAACGGGCAGGCGGCGAAGACGGGGGAGCCCTAGATCCCAGGTAAGTTTGGCTTTTTTTATTTTAATCGAAGCCCCTTGACTTGGAACCGACTCGTCAGTCCGAGTCGTATTGTGACTTGGCCGATTCGTCCGAATCAACTTTGAATCAAGACCGTTTCGGTCGTTTCTGAGTGGATCCTTCGAATCGGGTCCCGGACTCGTCTCGACGGGTTTCGAGACGTATCCGACTCGGCTGAGTATTCGAACCGTGATTTAGACTGGTCAAGGATTGCATAGTTGGCTACTTGGCTTTTTATAAAGTTATAGAATAGCTTTTCTTTCCTGATTTGTGATGAATACTTAGGTGTGTTTGGCTAGTGGAAACTAGTGGATACCAATAAACCCAAATTGTTTAAGGTTTCTTAGAAACCTCAAGAAATTTCGTTTTGTTGGTTTCAACTGTATTTGATTTGAAGGAAATGACGGACATTCCTAGATATTTAATAAAATATAATTATAATAACAAAAAAGTCCAATGTGGCATTTAAGAACCAAATAATAAATGTGTAGTAGATTTGGAAACTTGCGTTTCCATCTTCATTTTAGAAACCCAAACTAAAAAGTCATGGGAGGGACCACAACTTTACAAACTAGTGGAAACTAGTGGAAACTTTGGTGACTACTTGCTTCCTCTTTCCAATCAAAGAATTCTAAAAGGAAATCTGGCTAATTTCTGCTTGATTTCAGGTGTCTAGTTGGATTTACCCTAGCAAAACACAACCTTAGGTCCTTGATTAGACACGATGAAGGCAGTTCCAAACCTTAATGGAAAAGAAAAAAAATCGAAAGAGTTGGTTTTTCTTGACATCAGATCACATTATAAAAAATCTCAATTTCTTAAATGATTTAAAAGGTACATGCATTGCACTGAGTAAAGGCCATGAAGAACGTATTAGGATAGCATGGGCATGTATACAAAAATGACATGGAGGCCTTGTACACTAGAGGTTCATATGTTTTTGTTGGAAAGTCAAATAAGAGTGGTACAGTTAAGATGGTTGGAACCTAGAAATTTGCAAGATATAATCTAAAAGTGGTTATGACACATGCTACCTTTAACAGAAATTATTAGGGAAGAAGGGTTTGTAAGGGTGACCCCAACACTTGATGGTTAGCGTTAGTTGTTGATGATCTAAGAAGCATGGTGCAGACACAAACATGACATGAACAGACACACGGCGTGACAAACAACAAAACAACTAAGCCATTTGTCCCAAGTTTTGGGGTAGGCTACATGAACCAAAAGAGAATTACGCCAGATCGGGCACATGGATCAGCTTTCTCCACTCATTCCTATCGAGCAATATGCCTTCACTAAGACCTTTAGCCTCTATATCTTGTCATATTACCTCCATCCATGTTTTCTTCGGTCTCCCCTGCGCTCTTTTAACTTGCCCTAAATTGATACGCTCTACTCGCCGGACTGGCGCATCTGTTGGTCTACGTCGCACATGACCAAACCATCGTAGGCGGTTTTCTCTCATCTTCTCTTCTATAAAGGCTACACCTATCTTAGTACGAATATCCTCATTTCTCACCTTATCTCTCCGCATGTTACCACACATCCAACGAAGCATGCGCATTTCTGCTACTCTTATCTTCTGGGCATGATATCTCTTTATAGCCCAACATTCTATGCCATATAACAAAGCTGGCCTAATAGCAGTTCGATAAAACTTTCCCTTCAGCCATAACAGAATGTTACGATCACATAAAACTCCTGTTGCGCTCCTCCATTTTAACCAGCAGGCTTGAATCCTATGGTTGACATCACTATCGATCTCCCCATCCTTTTGGATAATAGAACCTAAGTACTTAAAATAACTGCTCATCGGTATTTCTTGTCCATCTAGTCTCATATACTATAATCTTGGATTTTCTATTTACTGAATTTACACTCATATACTCTGTTTTGGCCCTACTTAATCTAAAACCTCGAGATTTTAGAGTTTGCCTCCATAACTTCAATTTGCCATTTACCCCAGCTTACGTCTCATCGACTAGGATAATACCATCAGCAAATAGTATACACCACGGTATCTCATCCTGAATAGCTCGAGTAAGCTCATCCATCACTATGGCAAATAAGAATGACTCAATGCAGATCGTTGATGTAATCTAATTGTGATAAAAAATCACTTGTTATGCCTTCACAAGTTTTGACATTTGCCACTACTCCATCGTACATATCCTTGATTATGTCAATATATTTGATGGGGACAATGTCCGCCATAATACCTCTCTTGGCATCTTATCATATGCGTTTTCTAAATCAATAAAGACCGTATGCAAATTTCTCTTCCTCTCTCGAAATCGCTCTATAATTTGACGAAGCAAATGAATAGCCTCTGTTGTCGATCGCCCTGGTATAAACCCAAACTGGTTCTCTGATATTGTAACATTCTGCCTTAACTTGTATTCAATTATGCTTTCCCAAAGCTTCATGGTGTGACACATGAGTTTTATTCCACGTTAGTTTGAACAACTCTGGATATCACCCTTGTTCTTATAGAGAGGGGTACTAAGGTACTCTTCCTCTACTCATTTGGCATCTTTTTAGTTAGCCAGATCTTGTTAAAGAGGTTTATCAGCCATCTCACGCCCACCTTTCTTAACCATCTCCATACCTCAATAGGAATTCCATCCGGGCCAACAACTTTCCTTGTCTTCATCCTTTTCAAGGCCTCTTTAATTTCAAATTCACTAATTCTGCGCATATAATTATGGTTCATATCTTGACACTGAATGGTAAGGTCATCCAAGTCTTGAGTAGAACTATCGTTGAACAATTTGTCAAAATACTCTCTCCATCTTTCTTTGATTTCTTTATCTCGAAATAAAACCTTCTGGTCCTCATCTTTGACACACCTCAGATTACATAAGTCTCTAGTCTTTCTCTCCTTTATTCGAACAATTCTATATATATCCTTTTTAACCTCTTTGGTGTCCAATTTCTCACACACTTCTTTGTACACTTTAGCTCTTGCATTCTGAACAGCTTTCTTAGCCTCCTTGGCTAGCTTATACCTCTCAAAACACACTCCATCACAAATTTTCTTCAAATCTCTATAAGAGTCTCGTTTGATTTTAATGGCACCTTTTACCTCTTCATTCCACCATGATGTGTCCTTCCATGGTGGAGCACCACCCCATGACTCACCAAGTACATCTTTAACTACTCTTTTAATGCAACTAGCTTATACCTCTCAAGACACATGACATGACAATTCATGAAAATGTAGAACACGAGGAAATGGTGACATGACACTAGATTACACACATTTCTTTCTTTTTGAAAGGTAAGAACTCGTACACACTTAACTAATTACCAAGCCAACTTCCCGCAGACAACATGTGATTGGAATCTGAAACCTCACCCTTAGAAGGGGGGAGTAGTGTTACTCGGCGAGCCAACTCACTTTCCCACACATGAGAATATTGTAAATATGCCGCAACACATAAATTTATATGTGCTGGAGCTTTTTCTCCTGAGTGATCATCCATGGGGATGATTTACACCATTTACCATTTTCTATGTATCCTCAGGGAGTTACGAATGAAAAATTATGGGTTTTAGAGGTCATTTCCTCACCCATAATGTGGTTGTAATTTGTAAATTGAACGTTTTTGTGGATGGATGGGAAAATATCTTTAAAATCCATGATTTTCCATCCACTGCCCCTTGAGAATGTGTAGGTCACAATGAAATGGCATGGAACCTCCTCACGTGGGAAAGAGCTCTCACACATATAAATTTATATGGGCTGCAACACATCCTGTATTCTCTCTCCAAAACTTATATGTGCTGCAACGCATATATACAATATACCACTTGCATAGTATGTTCTTGCATCCAAAAACCCTTAAATATTTTAATATTATATAAATATACAATGATTACGTATCTGCTAAACTTTTAACATGTCATACATTATTGTGACTTTGCAAAAGAAATTGAGCTTTACTTTTCAACTTTATAAAATAGTTTATCAAAATTATGAGAAGAAAGGTAAGAGAGTTGATTTCTCCTTCAACACTATTACGTATAGACAATTACAAATAAAACTCATTATGAGTATGACTCCTAAAGACATGAAAACTCCTAATAAAATAAAGATTAAAATAAAGGCTCCTAATAAGAAACTAACTATTAAGGTTTAACACTCTCCCTCAAGGTGGAGCATACATATATATCATGCTTGGCTTGTTACATAAATACAAGAAAACTCTAGGAGGAATATGTTTTGCAAACATATATGTGAGCGCTTCAGAAGACGGAGTGAACAAAGTAAAAAAATATTTTAGAGAGACTGTATTACGAACAGAATGGCAGTACATCTTTATGTGCTTGGTCCTCTCATGAAAAACATGATTGTTGTTATATAAATAGTAGCATCTAGCATGGTTATCATAGTACATAGGCATTGGACTATCGCACTAAACATACATTTTCACGACAGGGATTTTAGTGACATCATCTCACACACTGTATGAGCCATCACTCTATGCTTTGCTTCAGCACTGGAACGAGACACAATACTCTACTTTTTACTTCTCTAAGTAACCAGATTCTTCCGACATAAGTGCAATAGTCATAAATGGATTTTCTATCTCTTTTATCCTCTGCATAGTTATTATAAAAAAGCTTCAATATGCAGATTCCATGTTTTTTATACAACAGTCCTTTACCCAGAGATCCTTTGATGATGTCAGAATTCTCAAGGTCGCCTTCTAATGAATCTCTCCAGGCATGTGCATAAACTGACTCACTAATCCAACAACGTATGTAATATATCTTGTCTTGTAACTATCAGATAGATAAGTTTACCTACGAGTCTCCTGTACGGAGAAACATCCTTAAATAGGGGTCCAATCTCATCCTACAATAAGCATCAATATTCATTGGAGTACGCACTGGCTTGCAGCCAAGTAGTCTCGTAGTAAATCCAAAGCATACTTCTATTGAGAAAGAACTACTCCATGTTTACTGTGAGCAATTTCAATTCTAGAAAAGTATTTTGGCCTGCCCATGTGTTTAGTTACAAACCTAGTCTTAAGATATTCTTTAGCTTTCTTAATATAATCACATCACTTCTAGTCAGTAGAATGTCATCAACATAAACAACAAGAATCACGGTACCAGAAGAAGTTCTGCGAGTGAAGACAAAATGATCAATATAGCACTTTTGAAACCCCACTTCAGCGATGATACGACTGAACTTATCAAACTAGGCTTGCAGACTTTGCTTAAGATTATATATCACCATCTTGAGCTTGCATATTATATTCTCCCCTTGAGCAACGTACCAAAGAGGTTGCTTTATATAGACCTCCTTAAGGTCACCATAGGAGGCATTCTTCACATCAAGCTCAAATATCGGCCACTGGTGGTTGACAGCCAAAGAAAATAGGACACGAATGAGTTGAGATGAGTCACATGAGAGGTCTCCAGAGAATTCACTCCATAAGTCTGAGTAAAACCTCGAGCAACTCGGTGAGCCTTATATCTATCCACTATACCGTTTGGACGATACTTGATAATAAACACCCAACGGTAACTGTCCAGACGAAGTAGGCACAAATTCTAAGTCTGTTGTGAGATGAGAGCATCCATCTCTTCTCATTCATGGCCTACTTCCATTCTGGGTACATCAACGTTTCTTGATAAGACTTAAGTACATAAACAAAGATACAAACAAGGCAAACTGACGAGATAGTGGGTAAGATGATTATAGGAAACAAAATTAGAAATAGAGTGTTGAGTACAAGATCGTTTACCCTTTCAATGTGCAATAGAAAAATCCAAGTCTAAAGAGGCAGGAGAATCCATCTCAACAATAGGAAGTAGAGGAGCAGTGATATCTCTTATTTTGTGTGCGTGAAGATTTTGATCCTGCAATTAGATGAATATAAGTAAAAATATTGCAAGATATCGATATCAAAGTAAAATTACTTTGCAAATCGTTGAGACAATCCTAGTATAGGGCAAGATAGAGTATCGAATCACAATTTGAAAACTAAAAAAAGTACCTTAATCCTTACTTGAATCTCCAAGCTACGCTCCAATTTTTACGCGAGTTATATATTTTTTTATCTTTTCTTTTAAAACAAATTTAAGAGTTATTTTTACCTATAAAAAGATTACTCTAAAAAACAATAATTTAATTTAGAAAAATAGTAGATCTAAATTATGAAAACAATAAAACTAAACTAAGAAATGAAAAGAAAGGAGGATAGAATAATAACTTTTTATTAAAAAAAAATTGTTCTAATTGTAGTGTAGAAGGATGGAGGGAGAGTTAACTACAATTAAAATAACAAAAGGCAAAAAGAAATGCTTATTAAAGTGAAGCAGTCGTGGCCAGAGCTTCAGGGAAGAATGAAGACGAGGGCTATGGTGGACATCCAATACTTCTCCAATCTAGGGCTCAACTCGTACTCCTTGCTTGCTTTTTCTTCTTGGATGAGACTCTATATTTATAGTTTTTTGAAGGTCCATTTCTTCTGCTCCAAGCATGACCTGATTTGTTGGGATTTGGAGAATTGCCTGATTGGTTTTGATTTGTTTGACTGGAATTATTTGATTTGCATGCTTTCATTTTCTGAACATTCGCATGAATAGCTTCCCTGATTTGCTCGGATTTGTTTTGCGGGAATTATTTGATTGCATGTTTTTCTGGACAATTTGCATGGATAGCTTGCCTGATTTACTCGGATTTGTTTTGTTGGAATATTTTTGATTGCATGTTTTTTTGGACAATTTGCATGGATAGCTTACTTGATTTGCTCGGATTTGTTTTGCTAGAATTATTTATTGCATGACTTTCCTTTTCTGGATAGATTTGCATGGATAGCTTGCCTGATTTGCTCGGATTTGTTTTTTTTTTTTGTGTCAAGTCTTCTGAAAATCATAAATATATGTATAAAGTGCAATATTATATTTGGAATCAATGTAACGACAGTTAAATATGCATTACAAATGTGCACATTTCATTTTAATCAATAAGCAGATATGCAGAATGAGGAGGATCATGTTTGGCAGCTGTTGATTCTGGATCGACAGGGAGTGAAGTAGAGATCACATTCTTGGGACACTGGTAATGATTTAGGTATTATCTCTTTTCCCGGGAGGAGCATCAAGATCAACAGTTGCAATGATGTAGGTGCTGTCTTTTTTCAAATCTTCAGAACTAGACATAGGTGAGGTATAGGAGCACCAAGAGCAAAATAACAACTTGCTCAAAGGTCACATCAACAAAAGTATAAAACTTTACGGTGTATAGAGTCATTATAGCCTTTTTGAGTTCGTGAATAGCCAACAAAAACATATTTTATAGTTCTAGGTTCTAACTTATTCTCCAGGTTGAAGATTTTGAAAAAAAAGTAGAAACAAACATACGAGGAACAACATAAAAGTAGGTTTGTCAAGATACATGCAAGAATTTTTTTTATCATGAAGTAGTACAGAGGAGGGCATTCTGCTTATCAAATGACAAGCAAATAGAACAACTTCAGCCAAAGAGTTTTAGGTACATGCATGTGAATCAATAAGGTGCGAGTTTCTAAAAAGTGTCAGTTTTCTTTCAGCTACTCAATTTTGCAGTGATGTGGACAAGTGTTTGGTGTAAAACACCATGAATTGCATAGAAATGAGATGCACCACATGATCCTTAGCTAAAGTGGGATTCTTCCTGTTGCACTGGCATCTCGAATATACTATTTTGACGATCTTTTCCTTTGGTCGCTCCATACACAGACATCAGGATCCTTTTTCGTTACATATGTACAAATGGATGACCAGGAACGGTGAAAAGAGACGTCGAGCTCTTTCCCCTCGAACTCCAGGAAAAGAGATCGCAATTGATTAGTCGCCGTGTTTATGCTACCTGTCGAATTCAAAATACCAAAATGAATGTGAAAATCACCAGACTCGCCTTTACCCTCCCTAACTGACGATTATTTAACAAGTGAACGTCTTTCATAAACGAGAAACTATTTAATCTTTATCCAAAAACTTACTTTCCACATGAGAGAAGGTAATAAAACATATCTTCGAAGAGTAGAATAGATAGAAGTACATTTTTTTATTTTTTATTCTCTTTTGTTTTTGATTTTCCTCGTTGGTCCTTTATGCATTTTGAGAGAAGTGTAAAGAAAGGGGGAAAATGCAATAAAAGAAGGGAAGACCATCCGATAGGCAGAGGAACAAGAGGGGAATTCATAAGTGGGGAATCACGATGAACGTCAAGATTGTAGGGCCGTTCATACTTTTAACTCTGTGTTATGTCGAAGGGAGGGAGTAGACAAAGCAAAATCATTATTTCTCCACTACCGAAATGTTCTACTAGTATACCGCTGATAGCGGTGGGAAACCGACCGATCGGCCACCGCCAAACAGCGAAGGAGGGAGAGGAAGGGGGAGAGGAAGAAGGAAGGAGGGGGAGGCGAGAGAGGAAAAAAGGAGGGGTTTCTCTCTTGTGGATGAAGACGGACGGGCGGACTAACAAAGTTTCTATAGGAGTCACGGGAGAAAACCTCCCTTCGGTCGGTTTTGATAACTTTTATTTTTACTAGGATGTCCTTAAGTATGCAATGATGTGATTCTCATTTTGACAAAAACAAGATAGATCCTGATATTTCTGTATCTTAGAGATAAAGACTTTCACGACAGTTGACAATTTTCTTGGGGTTTTGATTTTCAACTTTCTTTTTTAGGAAGAATTCATTAATAATCTCTTAATCTTCTCCATTTGGGACTTGTTAAGAACTTTTCTGAGTAATATAAAAGAAAACTCTTCCCAAAGGTCGTAAATAACAAAGACACGAGGACTTCCTAAATAAATGTAGGGATAAATTTCCAGAAGGAATTTATCTACACTTCAAATTGTAACCCGGATCTGAGAGAGAGAGTAGAAAAGAACAATCACAAAGACTCAGGTTTTACGTGAAAACCCAATTTGAGAAAAATCACAGAGAGGAGGGGAAAGGCTTCACTATTTTCAAAGGATTACAGTATATTCTACAGAGGTAAACTCTTTTTTTCTTGCTCGATCTTCCTTGTCAGATCTCCCCCAGATATCTTATATACCCACGGTTTTTGTTGACGGTGCGAGTCATGTGAGATTCTATAACCGCACGATTTACATGTTGCGATCTTTCGTAACGACCTAGATTGCGCTCTTAATTGTGGGAGTGATATCTGCTGCTTTCTGTAACTGCTTGCGTTGAAATATGGATCATGGATCATATTTGAAATATGAAATGATCTGGTGGCGTAACAAACTCCACAAATATAGCCGGTACTTGATGGACTCAGTTGCGGAAATTAATTGTCTTCAATGTTTTAAAAAGCGGTTTCAGTACCCACGCGAACCGGGAGCGCATAATGTTTAAACAGTTTAACGATGATTAAACGGATTACACGTTTATTGTTATTATAATATATAATAATATTATAATATTAAAATATGGAAATATAGTTCTATAAACTCCAAAGAAAGCATAAAAGATATAGTAAACATAACTTAAAAAATTAAATAGCTAGTACTAAAAAGAATTTAAACATAATAATAACAATCAGTTCAAAGTATATCAATGTACCTCCACCTTCAACAACTATAGTTAAAAAATGTTTTTTAAATGAACAAATATATGTTTTTCTTTCAAAAAGCAACATTCTTCCAACAACTTTGTTTCACTGCTAGATGTAACTCTATTCTTCTCATGCTTGAGGTACTCATCAGCCTATTAAAAGAAACAAAGACCACTGGTAAGAACCTGGGCAAAATACGTGCACGCGAGGGTGGAGAGAGATGACCAAGGGGAGGTTGCCGTCGACGCATGAGGAGGTAGTCGTCGACGCTTTGCTGCTGACTAGAGAGTTAATCGTAGGGGGAGGTTTTTGTCAACAAAGAGAGAGGTCACAGTGGAAGGATCAACCGCAAGGGGAGGTCGTCGTCGAAGGGGGAGCTTGCCACAGGAGGATTAGCGTTTTGTGAACTTCTTCGTCGTCGAGCTTCGGGGTTCTAATTTCCCAGGAGGATCGTCACCGCCGTGAGCTTCGGGAGCTTCAGATAAAATTAGGACTTCGGGAGCTTCATCGTCTCGTCGCCGTGAGCATCGAGAGCTTCTTCATGAGATTTAGGAGAGGCTCGAAGATGCGCATAAATTTAGGGCTCGCGAACCCTAATTCTCCAACACGCAACAATTTATATCCTCAATTATTGGATCGGGTTTGAGTTCAATTAGCTTAATGGGCTTGAAATTGGAATCCCTTTAGAAATTGATTGAATAATGTTTAAACGAATGCTAATTAATCACCAATTAGATGCTTAATCATCGCTTAAGCGAGAGTAATTGGACCGCTTTCTTTAAGTTCTGCTCGGTTTCAGGTTGAAAACATTTAAGCGGACGATTAATTGACCGCTTAAACTTTTTTTAGAACACTGATTGTCTTGCTCAAGTCGAGAGAACTGACTTCGGAAGGATGAACATCCTCGGGAAAATTAATTTCCTGGGGAGAAGGGAATGGTCTTGGTAATGTTCTGGATGCTACTCTTGCTTGGAGGTTTTCCTTGCGAGTGTATTCGGGAAATTCTGATAGTGAGGGACACGTGTCTTGATCCTGCGTGGGTTAGATTTTGACCACTACAGATGCCCCCTCTATTTCCTCTTTCTCCGGAATTCGAGGGGAAACAGTGGAGCGGGATGAGTATGTCCGGATTGAGGTGTCGCCTGTAATCTGAAGGGTCTTCTTAGTACTATGAGCCCTCTTTGGAAACTGGTGAAGACAGTTGGGCAATTAATGACCTGAATCTTGAATTCGTAATGGAGGAGATCGTGTGGCAGGATTGAATCGAATTCGATTGATCTGACATGCTGAAAAATTCGGGATTCAACTCTCTGCAGATGTGAAGGTTTTGAATTCGAGGCGGTTCAACTTCTGCGTCTATAATAGGGAGTATTTTGAAAGTGGGAGACCTATTTTCAGAAGGCTTTCTCGGCCCCCTGATATTTCTTGCTTTGGTGTTTGGTAGATTGAGTTGATGTTCTTTCTTCTCTCAATGGAAGAAGGTGGAGAGGATGCCAATGGTGAAGACGGTGGTTCGTTGTATCGGCACCCTTGTCATGTAATTTCAGTTCTCGTGATGACCTGGTCACGTAACTTTGGTTCTCGTGACAAGTTCTTGCTTTTGGGAAGGGAGGCTGTGACTTCTGCTTCTATCTGGTCGGTCCGTTTGGTCCTCGATCAGGGCAGATTAGACGAGAGTTGGGGCTCATGGCCTCTCTTTTCTTCTGGCGTGTAAGATGCAGGAACGGAAGACACGCTTGATAACGAGTATGATCCCTTGTCTGGCCGTCTGTGCTCCCGAACGCTGTTGCTTTGCCGGTGGGAGTTTTTTCTTGTGGCCTAGCGACTGGCCGGGTTGCATGGGGTATTCCTCAGGATTACTGCCGGAGAATCGCCTCGCCTGCTTTTGCTTCAGGTTCATCTTCGGAGTCAGGAGGCTTGGCGTGAAACAACCACTGTCTTGCACGTCATGGACAGGATTGTTTGGTTGCCTTGGAGACGTGCTCTACTCGGAGAGAGAGGCGGTCTCCATTTAGGAACCTCCTATTTTTGCGCAGGAACCTCCCTAGGCTTCCCTCGGGGGCTGCGGATGGTGGCGTGAACAATGGGATCTTTGTTTTCCTTAAGTATCACGAATTTTGGCGAGTCTGAGTCAAGACATGTTTATCTGTATTTTTTTTTCAAAAAAGCAAACATAAACATGTAATAGATCTCGTATTACTCTTGTAAGATGTAACCGAGTATGGACGTAATCGGGAAAATTTTATAATGAATTGAAATGAATGTGTTTGTTTAGATCTTGCCTGTTTTGTCTTGTGAAAATCCATGCCCCTTCGGAGGCATGATTTCTAGACGACAAGAACATAACTTATAGGCGATACTGTCTCTGGAGAGTGTCTTCGTCTCCGAGCGTACAAACATTTGCCCTCCGAGTGAGGATTTCAGTCGAGTAGTGTGCTGGTCTCCGAGTGAAGTGAGGACTTCAGTCGCGGAGTGATGGGAGCTCGGAGGCCATATGGTGCTATTATTCTCGAGTGGGGGTTTCTCTTCTTGGAGCGCACAAGTATAAGATTCCGAGTGAGGGGACCCTCAGCCGCGGAGCTGAGCAGGAAGTTGCTCAATAGGGGACAAGCCTTCCGGAGCAGTTGCCCAATTGAGGATGAGCCTTTGGAAACCAGAGACAAGTATTGTTCTGTGATTCTCGAGTGGGGGCTTCCCTCCTTGAAATACAAACAAACTGGCAGTAGCCAAATCGGGATGAACCTTTCAGACGGCAGTTACCCGATTGGGGGTGAGCCATGGCAGTTGCCTGATTTTGGGGATTTGCCCAATCAGGGATGAGCATGAGGAATCACCTGGAGGCGAATGCTTGTGTAACTATTCTCGAGTGGGGGAATCCTTTCTCGGATGTTCTGTGAGGAGAAGAAAGCTTGCAGGCTGGCTTAGCTGGGGACTGATGAGCAAGTTCCGCGAACTCTTAGAAGGATATCGGGAAATTGTTAAGAATGCATTTTTATTAAACGACTAAAATACATAAAAGTAAATGAAATACAGGGGGCTCTTATCTGTTTGAGGAGTATCTTAAATTTATTTATTATTAAGGGATGTCCAAAAAGGTGTTGGTGGCTTGCACAGGTGTTGATGTGCTTGACATGTGTATGGACTTATAATACAAGTACCCGTGCTACATGGTCGACGATGCCGACTGAGCTTTAATCTCAACAAGCCTTAGCATACCATTGTAATTAAAATGGTTTCTTTAGGAACGAGCTGTTATATTCTAATTCCTAAATGTTCTCCTTATATTATGTTGTCCAATTTTGATCTTTATTTTCGTCGCTTTTGGCGTGTTAATTTTAGTTTTTATATCTCTCTATTTTAGTTTAAACAAGTGTCCAGTTATTGGTTATGCTTGAAGACCGATTGTTTGCCATACCTTTATATATATTGAAATACTGTGCTTTTGCATTTAAGCTGTGTTGTTGATGAGCCTCTCTGGACTTGTTTAATTATGCTTGATTATTTTTTTTTCTTGGTTTTTCTTAATGTAAGTTCACAAAGAATTTTGTTCCTTTCATCTATCTGCTTCCACTTGCTTTTATTTCCATTGGGCAGTAAACATGAGATAGAATAAATAGATGATTGACTGCTGTTAGGGATGCATACTCGTAACTTGCTAATCTGATTTTGTTGTCGTTTCAAGTCTTTTTTTTTTTTTTTGTATGCATAGAAACTGGACCAGGTGTAAGATATCACTTATTTTGCCTTTTCTAAGTCTTGTCATTTTAACTTGTAACAAGATTCACTTTCTGTTCTGCAGTATTTGAGTAGGGAACTATACCTTACAGCAGGTCAATCATTGATTCATTTGTTTCTGATTATTCTGTGTGGTGCATCATGCTAGATCCATCTTTCTGAAGCAGACATGCAGAAGTACCCAAATGTGATAAGATGGATGGACTACATTCAGGTAGTTTGCTAAGATCTCTTTACCATTTGTACCCTTTATCTGTTTCCAGTTGTATAAACCAACTCGTTATTTTAACATTGTCATCATGCAATGGTGCCGTAAGAATGCATTCTTTGTTTGAAATGAATACGAGGATACAGTCACTAGTAATATAGTAATGTGGTTGACCTGGATACACTTGATACTCAAGTATAGGTTGTTACAATATTTTTTTCCTTTTCTTTAATCCCATCTTAGAAGTTAGACTACATCGAACTTTATTGACATGCATAGACTCCACACAATCTGTAAGCATCTAGTATTATTATTGTGGAAATTGTGCTTGATGTCCTAATGAGAAGTATGAAGCGATTAATGCTGCTATCAGATGAGACTGTTAACTATATGCCATTCCTCAGGCTTTGCATTAGCTGCCCTCAGGATTCCTAAGATTACAGTTAAGCATTTATGATGTTTGAATTGTCATTGACCCTGATATTTGTTAACCTACTTTTTCAATATTGTTCTGGGCTGTAAACTGAGCAATTTTCAAATATTGGGCTTACATCCCTTGTGGTTGACATGCATTTGTGCATCTTTTGGTTCTCTTGTTCTTAGATACAGTGTGACTATTAAGAATTCAAATGATTCCATTAGCCCTTTAGCTTGTTTTGAACTTATTATTTTACTATTCTTATGGACATCAGGGTTAATACTGCATTTCCTACTCTTTCCTCTAAATATCATGGAAATTTATTGACTCTTTATATTTATCTTTAAAGCGCATTAGCTCATTTACAGCTAACAATTATTGTGTTAATATTGATGCTCTCAGTTCTGAACCTGTAGTTTTTTCTTGTTACAGAACAAGGAAGCATTTGGTGAAACACTGGCAGCAATTGTTGTTAGAAAGCCTGGATTTGAACATTTTGTAAGTTATCTCCATTAGTTGTTCTTTTCAGACAACTTCTTTTGCTTATCATCTAGACTTAATTAAGATGGGAAGAAATCATGTTATTTTATATGTACATCTGTTCTACTGTCTTGTTTTCCAAATTTCGCAACCGAACCTGCATGTGATCTCTGCTGGCCCTTTGTGGGTAGAATTCAATGCAATATGTCAAGATTAGAAAAAAAAATTCAATTACCATTTATTACGATAACCTGCTTTGAATATTTTTCTTTTCTTTCTTTCTTTTCTGTTTTTTTTCCTTTTCTTTGTCTTTGTAATGATAGTGAACTTGGAAATGTCAATACCTATGATGGTGAAATGACTGGTGTATTTTTCTTCTTTGGTCTATTTTACATTGATTCATACAGGTAGATAAGACTGATGCTGATCAGACTTCAAAGAAAGTTGACAAGACTAATGCTGATCCAACTTCAGAGCAAGTCACTTTGGCGTCAAAGGATATTGACAAGTCAGAAAGAAACATACATTCCGTGAAGGGTGCTTCTGAGGTACACTTTTTCCTAACATTAATTTGTATTTCTCTTTTTTCTCCTTGGAGTCAGATAATTGATCTTATTTGAATACCTGGCATTTGGTAGTGTTTGTGCTTGTGTTTTCTGAATACTAAATATCATTTTAGTCGTAGCTTTCTGCGAAGAAGTTGACTCTTGGTAATTTCTTCAATTTGTCATTTCTTGACTGGGGAGTTGGCGGATACCAATGACAGGTTTCCTACCTCTTATTGGGTGTCATCTACATGACTCTTTATAATGCAAACTTCCGAGCAATCCTTAACGATTTTGATGATTTGCATCATGGACTCACATTGCTTCGCTTCAATTCTCCTAAAAATTTCAATCACTCAAAAGTAAATAGCATAATTCAGCAGTTCCATTGTAGTTCAAAAGGATTTAATAAATCATTAGTATTTAGTAGCCCCACGAAGCAATCCTAAGCAAAACCTAAAACTAATCAGCTGTCTTGGCAAATATGGACGAGAGTGGATATGTCCACCACTCCGCTCATTAATATTTGTCAAGGCTGATTAATAAGCTCAACTTCATATTAATATTATATCAAACCACCACTTGAATAGCATAAAAAGTATGTTTGAATTTTTTAGGAATATGAATTGTATAACAAGTAGAGTTGTATTAGAAGTAGATGAGGAATAGGAGTTGATTTAGAATTTTTTGTATCTATAATATAATTGAGAGGAAAGATCTCAGATTATCTCTCTCCCTTTTCCAATCGTTGAAATTATATTGACATGGTATTAGAGCTAATCTCAAAACCTCCTTAAAAAAACCAAACAAAAAATTCGTCTTCTTCCCTTGTTTTCCTGTTCGCGTGCCCCCATCGTTTGTTCACCATCATCTTCGTCCCGCCAACGTCACCGCCGCCTCTCCGACTTCCCAATCTCGTTCATCGCTTACGTCTTCCTCAATGTCGTGGAGTTCCTTCATCTTCGTCTAGTCGTCGCCTTTGTCTCGTCATCGCCTTCGTCTCGACGATCTCATCCAGAGATCTCATCATCGAGATCACGTCACCTCGTCACTCTGCCTTACTCTCATCAGTCGATCTCGTCTGTGATCTCGTCGTCGCCCAGCCGTCATCGTCTCCATCTTCGTCGTCGTTGCAGAGTCGATGTGGTGTTCGTCGGCGCTGGAGTCGCTCTGGTGTTCGTCGATCTCGTTCAGGAAGTGAAAGACAAAAATCTCAAAATGGTTGAAGCCTTGTGCTTTGATTTGTGTTTATTTTCAAACCTGATCCAATCAAAACTCGACCCGACCTGCACCCATCAAGTCGACCTGTCCCGCGTCCGTTAAGCTGATGCAGTGCTGACACGTGAGCTGACATAGAGCTGATGCAGTAAGTCATTTATTTTTGGATTTTTTTTGATCTAATGCAATACGTTTTTTATTTTAGATTTTCTGAGGAGGGTTCTTGTACATCTTCGTCTGTTTCATGATGGCTGACTCTGCTGAGACAAAGTCGAGTGAGTCCAGTGGGACAACGACTCAACTCGATGGGAATAATTACTTGCAATGGAAGCGGTTGATTGAGATCTATGTGGTTGGTCGAGAAAAGGCTAGTTATTTGTTGGCGGACCTTTTTTCTCTAGTGACAGATGATTGGACACTGGATGACAACGTTCTACTATATTAGATAATGACCACAATGGAGCCCAAGATTCAGGACTTGGTACTTCATTGTATGATTGTGAATGAGTTATGGTGTTTTCTGAAAGATCTATACGGAGGAAGTGGCAACATCAATAGGGCATATGACGTTATCCAGGAGTTGTTTCGAAAAAACAGGATGGTTGACACATGGATGCTTATTACGGCGAGTTCAATCGCCTAGCTGAGGAGTATTGACAAATATTTCTGATCATGTTTGATGTGAAGCAGATGCAGAAACAGTGAAACCAGTTGATGATATTGATCTACTTACGTACTGTCGACCCAGTTTATTCGTTAGCTAGGCCTCAGATTATGGGAGCTCCGTTGTGAGCTCCCTACAAAGACAAATCATTTCTTGAAGACTATCGTTCCTGAAGTGATATCTGACACTACTACAACAACTTCAGGTTGATCTGTCTTAGCATCACAAGGAAGGCAGACTGCTGGTGGACGTAGAGGCCATGCTGACATGGATTGAAGAGGTGGCTACACTGGTGGACGTTTTGGTGGACATGGTGGTACCAGAGGGGGACAAGGAGGTCCTCGAGGAGGACTAGGAGATAGGTTTGTGGTTTATTGCTACTATTGCAAAGAGTCTGGTCATACAAAATATTAATGCCCTCTTCTGAAAGGGAAACCAGCAAGTTGTGCACACGTTTTGCCAATATTCCAGATGATAAGCAGTTATGACATCAGTTTGAGCAGTTCCATATATTTCAGCAGCAACAGAACATACATGCTCAGTCTTCCTCTTTTTCTGCCACTCTCGCTTAAACATGTAATCCTATATCTTATCTTACATCGTCTATTCCTCATACTTGGATTATAGATTCAGGGGCAACTGATTACATGATTGGGAACTGAGGTATTATGTCCTTTTACTCTTGTCTTACACTCTAAAATTGTAGTCTTAGCAGATGGCTTTTGCACACGTATTCAAGGTATTGGTAATGTCACTACCACCCCTACTCTTTCTTTATCATCTGTCTTTTACTTATCTCTTTTTTCTTTTAACTTATTATTAGTAAGATTACCAAAGTTCTGAATTGTACAATGACATTTTTTCCGATACATAGTGTATTTCAGGAGCTTGGGACGAGGAAGACGATTGGCACAGGACGTGAGCGGAAACATACTGTATGAGTTAGAGTTGGCATCGGATCAAGTGGCTTGCATCAGTACTTCTTTAGCGTTTGAATACCACTGTCGGTTAGGTTACCATTCTCTACCTGTATTAAAACTTCTTGTACCCTCTTTAGGTCAAGTTTCATCCTTAGAGTGTAAGCCTTGTCAGTGAGGGAAGCAAACATCGTGTGTCTTACCCCAGTCGAGTCAATAAAAGTGTTGATAAGCCATTTGTTTAGTTCATTCAGATGTATGGGGTCTATGCCCATTACCTTCAAAATTGGGTTTTAAGTATTTTTTCAGCTTTGTGGATGATTGTTCTCGAGTTATATGGATATATCTGCTAAAATCTTGTTGTTGAAGTGTTTTCTATGTTGAAAATTTTTATTCAGAAATAAAGTATCAGTTCAATTCTCATATTAAAAATTTAAAATCTGATAATGCTAAAGAGTATCTGGATAACCAATTTAGTCAATTTTTGAAACAAAATGGAATCTTGTATCAATCCTCATGTGTTTACACTCAGCAACAGAATGAGGTAGCTGAATGTAAGAATAGATACCTTCTTGACATTGCTAGGACTCTTCAATTTCATAGACAGGTGCCAAATTTTTTTGGGGCGATGCCATTTTGACTGTTATCTACTTGATAAATAGAATGCCATCCTCTGTACTACAAAATAAAATCTCATATTCCATTCTGTATCTAGATATGTATTTGTTCCTTCTACCTCCAAATTTTTTTAGTTCTCTTTGTTTTATCCATAATCATAGCCCTCATAAGACAAAACTTGATTCTAGGTCTCTTAGAGGGAGTTTTTGTGGTTACTCTATAACTCAGAAAGGTTACAAGTGTTTTTTTGTCCATCTATAGGCCGATGTAATCTTCTTCGAGTCTAAACCGAAATTTTCACATCGTCTCCTGTATCGTCAGAGGATGAGTATGGTTATCTATTCTATTATGAGACAATAATCAATAGTGGTAAGTCCACATCTTAAAACGTAACTGGTCAAGATCCACTTCGGTTTTGAGATCCACTTCAGTCTTATACACGATGAACTGCCCCTCCTCATGTGCCATCGGCCAACCTCAGTACCAAGTCCTTCATAAGAGTCAATTGAGGATGTCACCGCTCAGTTACATGGTACTTCTACTTCTGATGATCTTTCCATCGCACTTCAAAAAGAAAAAACGTACTTGTACTCAAAATCTTCTCTCCAATTTTGTTTCTTATTCTCATTTATCGACTTCTTTTCGTTCATTTATTTCTTCTTTGGACTCATACTCGGTTCTCAAGAATGTATCAGAAGCACTGTCTATTCCAGATTGGACTCAGGCGATGCAGGAGTGATAACCTTAGAGCAGAATGAGATTTGAGAGTTGGTCACATTTCCACGAAAGAAAGCTGTTGGGCGCAAATGGGTTTAAACTGTCAAGTTAAACCTAGATGGACCTCTAGCTCGATTAAAGGGGAGATTGGTAGCCAAAGGATACTCACATGTATATGAGCTAGATTATGTGAATACCTTCTCTTCGGTCGCGAAGATGACATCCGTGCGGATCCTGATGTCATTAACAACAACGTGCCACTGTTCATTCATTAGTTGGACATCAAGAATGGTTTTCTCAATGAATTCTTCATGAAGAGGTTTATATGGAGTAAACCACCAGGTTTTGTTACTTAGGGAGAGTGCGAATGTTTGTAGGTTGAAGAAGTCACTCTACGGTCTGAAACAATCTCCGAGAGCCTAGTTTGGGCGCTTTGCATCAGTAATTCATAAGTTTGGACTATGTCGGTCAGGAAAGACCACTCTGTATTTTGGCGGATACATCATGTGAAGAGAATTCTACTATTTGTATTTGTAGATGATATTGTGATCACAGGAGATGACACAGAGGGGATCGATGGCCCAAAGAAGTACTTGCAGAAGCAGTTTCAAACCAAGGATATTGGATCCCTAAAGTACTTCTTAGGCATTGAGGTGGTCAGGTCTAAGAAGGGCATTCTCCTGTCACAGAGGAAATATGTACTTGACTCATTATTTTAAATATCGGCTGATATACGGTATATCAGCCGATATACCGGTATTTTATCCAAAACGATAAAATAAGTGCAAAAATTTACCGAATATCGTTTTGGACCGATATAAGGCGATATATCGCCATGTGGGCCGATATATCGGCCGATATCCGAGATGAAATATCCGATTATCGGCCGGTATAGTTACTTATTGGATAATTATTATTTTTTTACTTAAGAGATCGTTTTATTTATTCTATGTTCATTATGATATTTCAATGATGTTTTTATATGATGTTTGGATAATAAGTTATTTATTCTTTTAATAATATTTTATATATATTTACTATTGATATATCAACGAGTAGTTAGTAGCATATCGCGATATATCACCTGGTATCCGATATCCGATATATAATTTTGACGATCGGTATATCGTCGATATCCGATATTTAAACACTGTCTTGACTTGCTTTCGGAGGCTGGAATGTTAGGATGCAGGAGTATTGATTCTTCGATGAATGTGAACACAAAACTGCTAGCAGATCAGTGGGAGCTTCTTGAGGATGCTGGGCGATACAAGAGATTGGTGGGAAAACTGAACCAATGTTTAAAATAACGATAACGTAATGACAACATTTTTCTTCTGTTATTTAACATAGGTTAAACGTAACGCATAACATAGGTTACACGATTTAATATTTATTTAATAAAAAATAAATATATATATACTATATTAAGAATTTTTATAAATAGAAAATAATTTTATAAAATCTAAAAAATATCAAAACAATATAAACACATTTAGCAAGTCTCATAACAATTTTTAATAAGTACACAATAATTTTCACATTCACAAGTTATAATTCATAATTCATCTACAAAAATAACAATATGATCACATATTTCATTATAATTCATATTTTTAGCAATGTATTCATCTACACAAAGATTCATAATTCAATCATAATTCATAATTTTTTAGTCATACTGTTCATTATAATTCATAATTCAATTTACAATATGCTATTCAATTATACTCTCATGTCCTTCACTCTCTCCGATATTTATCTCCGATCTCTCTCTGCTCTCTCGCCGCCCATCACTCTCTCTGCTATCTCCCTTCGATCTCTCTCTGCTCTCTCACCCTCGAGGGAGAGAGAGCAGAGATCGGAGAGAAAGAAAGATGAGAGGATCGAGAGAGGGAGAGAGAGAGCAGAGAGAGATTGGGAAGGAGAGAGAGCAGGGAGGAGATCGGGGGGAGATCCGAGGGGAGACAGGAGATAGAGAGAGAAGAGAGATCGGGAGAAGAGCGAGAGCTTATATGTGCTTGGAGACGGAGAACCATCACTTGGAGACGACGCGACGAGAACCACCATGACGAAGAACCACCAGAGGTAGTTTCTTTTGCTATCGATCAGAGAGTTGGTATGTTTTCTTTCTTCTCGGCGCCGAACGAGGAGACGACGACGAGGCTGCAGAGAGGATGACGTGCGAGAAAATTTGGGGGGATTTTTTTTGACATAGACCGGGAGAATATTGGGGATTTATAAAAAGTCAACTTGCACTGTAATGTAGGTTATGGTGCGTTACGTTAATAATGTAACGTACGGGCAAAATAACCATAATCACAAACTTTACGTTTTTTAGACCTGTTACATAACGATTGTTGTTGTTACATTATTATAACGAGTTATAACAAGTTATATAACGGGGTGTTTTAAAACATTGAACTGAACTACCTGACAGTGACTAGACCAGACATTACGTTCGCAGTCAGTGTTGTGAGTCACTTTTTGTCAGCACTAAGGACTACTCACCTGTAGGCGATAATGAGAATTTTGGAGGTATATGAAGAAAGCTGGGGGAATGATTTTTTTATTCAGATCATGGACACACTCGAGTAGCAGGTTTCTCCGGTACGGATTGGGCAGGGTGCCTTTTGATATGAAGTCGACACATGATATTGTGTCTTTTTTGGAGAAAATCTTGTGTTATGAAAAAGTAAGAAGTAGATTGTGGTCTCTCGATCCAGTACAAAATCAGCATACATAACTGACAAATGTGACATTAGAGTTAATCTGAATAAAAGATTTATTGACAGAGATTGATTTTCCCCTGAGTGTCTCATGAGACTATATGGTGACAATATGCAACAATACATATTGCTAAAAATGATATGTTCATGAGAGAACAAAACACATTGAGGTTGATTGTCATATCGTTCGTAAGAAGCTTAAGGATAAGATCTTGTGGCGAAGCATGTATCATCAGGACACCAATTAGTATATCTTCTTACCAAACACTTGGTTAAAAACAAGGGTATATTTTATTTGTGACCAACTGGGCATGTATATATGCTCCAGCCTGAGGGGAAGTGTTAGGGAATATGAATGTATTAGAAGTAGAATAGGAATAGGAGTGATTTTAGGATTCTTTCTATCTATAAATATAATTGAGAGGAGAGGTCTCAGATTATCTCTCTCCCCCTTCTTCAAATCTCTGGTATTACATTGACAGAATTTCTGCCTGAAAACACAGTTCATATTTGAAAAAAAAAGCATGCTTCCAATTCTTACCATTTGGAAATAAGTTGGCAATGAAGTAATTTTAACTATAATTTCAACAATTTGAAAACAGTTTTCTTTGTTTCCCTCTAAAATCATTTTCTTTTACATAACAATTCCCAATTCCTATATTCAAGAAAATGATGAACGCTAAAATTTATATTAGCGCCCATTAGAAGTGTTTTTTTTTCAACATCTTTATTTATCCCTCTATAATGTCATTGTGTAATATTTTCCTGTAGAAATCTTGAATACATCATATTTTTGAAGGAATCCACTATGTCATTTTATCGATGCATCCCAAGTAAATAAATGTATACTTTCTGATAATGTGACATGGCCGATACTGCTGATTGATACATGTGTATGGTCTCTCGTTATTGCCTGGTGTGTTCTGCACTTCAATATTATCTGG